>MU702097.1:52807-86720 GCA_026770625.1 Nicotiana glauca | reverse complement strand
GGGGGGGGGGGGGGGGGGGGGGGGGGGGAAATAGAGTTAATGACTTCTTTTCTGAAGATGAACATATTGATATTCCTATAATTGTTATTGTCAGTGGTCATAAATAACTTTCTATACCTGACATTATACAAGAAGAAAATTCGGATCAAAGATATTATCATTCAACCCTCCTTCAAAAAATAGTTCCCTAAGAATAAACTCTACAATCTCAAGAACAAATTTCAAGAAAATAAATAAATTATTTATGGCCTTAAGAAGATATCTCATTAATCAAAATTATTATTTCATCAAGTTATTGTCTTATTTGGTTTCGAGATAAATCTTATTAATTATTGTATATACCACAAGTTTAGTGAGAGTAAGTATATACTTTTATTGTCTGATGTATGATCAACTTTGTATGTATCTGAATATTTTTTTTATTTAGGGATGGTGGGGGGGACATATATTTAATTAATTTGTGAAACTTATATTTAAAAGCTCCTTAAAGGTTCAAAAGGTAATTTCAGAGAATAAATATTTTATGCTCATATAAAGAAAGTCGAACGCGATAAAGATAATCGGGTATTCAAACATCGACTTCACTAGATATTGGTATAATATGACATACTTGGTAATGTGCTATATAAGGAAGATTATTAGACAAATACGCATTTTTATTTTCACTATGGTGGTTGATATATAACACATTATTTAGCATCCAATTGTAGAATATGACGGCAGAATTTTGTCAGTGGCTGCATATCTATGGATAGAGTTAAAAGAATACTTAAGTTAATTTGTGATAAAAACTAAGCATTGTTGTATTCAAATAACAACAGGAGTTCGATAAAGTCAAAGCACATTGAGTTAAAGTTCCTGGTTGTCAAAGAAAGAGTTCAGAGTACTGGTACAAACTCCATCATTAAGGATCCACTTCCTAAGGGACTGTCACCAAATGGGTAAACTACTCATGTGGATATCAAGTCATTTGAGGATATTCAGTTTTGATGGGAGTTTATAACATTTTGAATGTTATTAATATGGATACAATTTGATTTTCAGTTTAAGATTTTGGTTATAGATTCCGTTTAAGAATATTTGAGGTTATTTCTGCAGAAATAAGATATTCAGTCTATATCTCACTCTGACTTATTTTTCAGTCGGACCAGTTGGAAATAGGTATTCTTGCATCACATTGCATGTAATTTTCATGCTACACATTCATACTTGATATATGTCATTTGGTTATACTGGTATTCATGATGAAGGAGGTTTATTTGCGATAAATGCAATAAAAATCGCTTTGATCTAATATTGACATAATTAATGGATAAGATTTTTTAAAGGTACTTTGGTTTATGATAACAAATATTTTTGTGCTCATAAGGTGACATCCAATTATAAAGTTATATATACTAATATATATGTAGTCCAAGTTGGGAGATTATAAGCATTTATGGACTTTCATATATATTTTGTATTAAAAGTGATTGTGTGTTTGTTGCTATTATTAAAAGGTTGACCCAAATTAAAAGTGATCTACTAAGGTTTTCAAGTCAGATAGGTCTATTAGACACTTCATAAAGTATGTGGTCCTATGTATAGATACTCGGATGTAATTTCTAATTTAACAATGGACTAAATTAGAAAATACATATGAACTATCAATACGGTTATGATCCTCAAATAAGTAGTACGGTTTTCTTTCTAGCATCTCATTGCTAGGAAGGTGATTACAGATTACGTCTTGATTTGGAAGAATTCAAACCGCTATACTGAAGAATTCCAACCATTCTTATGAATTTAGGTACGCTTTCTATGACGATTCGAAATTTTTATCCTTGGGACAGTGATGGCGCCTAACATTTTAGTAGGTAGGCAAACCAACATTAGCTACATATATTAACCATTTTAACAATTCCAAATTAAAAGATAATAAAAAAACGAGATAGTGCAAAATAAGGCGATAAAACTACTAAATGACGAAAAATCAAATCTCAGATCTGGTGTCACGAATACATCAGCGTCTAGAGTTTTATAGATAATAGTCTGAATAAAACATAACTGTATGAATAAAAATAAACTACTAAAAATGACGGAGAAGGGGACTTTAGGACTGCGAATGCCGTGCAGCTATACCTCAAGTCTCCACTGATATCTAGATCCGAGCAAACCAGAATCAACACAGCTAGGACTTACTCACGTACCTACACCAGAAGTGAAGAGTGTAGTATGAATACAACTGACCCCATGTACTATATAAGTGCCGAGCCTAACCTCGAAAAAGTAGTGACGATGCTAAGGCGAGTCACTTACAATAACCTGTACGCAATAATAGCGATAAAAAAGACAAGAATGGAAATAAAGTAGTTAACTCATAACAATGAACTCAAAATCCAACTACCAGTGACCCTAGAATAACAAGTCTTATAAAGCTCATTTCATATACCAAGGCAATCTAACAATCACAAACAAATACAACATATACAATCGGTTGTGGCGCTTAACCCGATCCCACCATATTATCATCTATCAACATAATAATCCGTCCTTATTCCACCATTAGTCAATTCCTTTCAATTTTGTTGCGGCGTGCAGCTAGCTCTCCAAACAATTTCAATCAACAATAGCAATTCAATAACCAAAATTTAAAGGATTTTCTACATCACGAGAGTAAATGTAAGAAGGAATGAAGAATCACGTAATAATCCAAGAATATGTAAGAAGGAATGAAGAATCACGTGATAATCCAAGAATCTCTATCCATTCGAATTTCTCAACTTTACGAACTCATCGATATTTGCCAATTAACATCTCGTACAAGTAAAACTACCTTATAGAAGAAAATAAATTCTACAAAACTATAAGAAAAAAAAAATGATAATTTAAATATGCAAGTAAAGCAAATAGAGATAAGCAGCAAACAAGCATAGAATTAGGAAAGGGATGGACAATTTATACAAGGATAACTAAGTGACAAGTAACAATTATGGTATGGAAGTCAAATAAGCATATATCCATTAAGGCATGTAAGAAAATATAAAATGAAGTAATGAAAACATATAAGCAAGTAACCTAACGGCTTGTCACCTCGAATATATGCCGTTTTACACGTAATTCACATAAAAGTTCAAGAGTTCCTAATTTCCTCAAATCAAGGTTAGACCCAATACTTACTTAATTCTACTACTCAAGCAACCAATCAACCACATCCTTGCCTTTTTAAAAAGCCTCCAAACCAACCAAATCTAGCAATTTATGGACCAAATGATTCAAAATAAGCTTTAGAAACTATGCACAAATGAAAGAGGTGCAATTATGATCATTTTTGAAAACTCAACAAAAGTCAACCCCGGACATACTTTGTCAAAATTGAGATTCAGACAAAAACCTAATTACGAATTAATCCTCGAGCCCGATTATGTGATTTGTTTAAAATTCGACCTTAATTCAAAGTCTAAATTCCAATTTTATAAAAATTTCCAATTCCACCCTAATCCCTAATTTCTACCTTGGAAGTCCTAAATTTGATGTTGAAATCTCACGAAATGTAATGGCAATTGAAAAGGAATGGATTAAAGTCACTTATCAATGAATTTGGGAAGAAAAATCTCTTGAAAAATCCCCTCCATAGTGTTTAGGGTTGAGAAATTCTGAGAAATGAACTAAGCCCCATTTTTCACTCTTTTATGGAGCTACGGATGTCACAATTAAGAATATCGCAACTGCGAGGCAAGGGTTGCAAATGCAAATCCTATCAAAGAAAATCAGAAGTCGCAAATGTGATATTTGGATCGCAAATGCAAATTCACCACATTCGTAAATGCGACCAAAAACTTTGCCATTGAAAGCAGACTCAAAATGGTCTGTGATCGCAAATGTGACACTTTCTTTGCAAAAGCAAAAGTCCACAGTTTGCAAATGTGAACAAATCCTCGTAAATGTGAGATTCACCCAACCCAACCCATGCTCACAAGTGCGAAACATTCTTCGCAAAAGCGAGGCTCGCAATTGCAAGCCAAACCTCGACATTGCGAGATTTGGAACAGAGCACCAGAACTAGTATTTCACCATTAGACTTTTCCTATGCAAAACTAATCTGAAACACATCCAAAACTCACCTGAAACCTTCAGGCTCCAAACTAAATATGCGCACAAATGTAATAAACATCATACAAATTTGCTCACGCAATCAAATCACAAAAATAATATCTAAATCTACGAATCAATCCTCAAATCGAATGAAATTTCAAAGTGAAACTCAAGAACACTAGAATCATATTAAAGCGTCCGAATCATGTCAAATACATTCTGAACTAAACCAAATTTTACAGAAAAGTTTCAACATCAAAATCCGAATCCCTTAGCTAAGAAGTTAACTTTCAGCTAATCCTTGTAATTCTTCAACTTTCCAAAAAGCTAGTTTTCGGCAAAATGAGTCAAAAAAAGATAGGGACTTTTGAATTAAATTCGGGGCATAAACCCAAGTCACAAAATACGATACGGGCCCAGCGGGATAGTCAAAAATACTAATCTGAATCTGTTTGCATAAAATATTGACTGTAGTCAACTCAAGTCATTTTAAGGCAAAATTATACATTTTCTTCAATTTTTCACATAAAGATTTTTCGAATTAGGATACGGATTGTACAGGCAAATCAAGAAATGCTAAACGGAGCTAATCGAGGTCTCAAGACAGATGAATAGAGACTAAATCTCAAAATGACCTATCGGTTTATCACATTCTCCACTTCTAAAACAAATGTTCATTCTTGAACGAACATAGAAAAGTACCTGGACTGGTGAAAAGGTAAGGGAATCTATTATGCATATTGGAATCAGACTCCCATGTAGTTGCCTCGATCGGCTGACCTCTCCACTGCACTCAAAGTGCAGGATAACTCTTAGACCTCAACTTCTAGACCTGCCATGATAAAATTGCCACCGGCTCCTCCTCGTAAGTCAAATCTTTGTCCAAATAGATTGAGGTGAGATCTAATACATATGACAGATAACCGTGATACTTCTGGAGCATGGACACATGGAAAACCGGATCGACTGCTGATAAACTAGGTACAGTGCAAGCTTGTAGACTTTCTCACCCACTCTCTCAAGGAATCTCAAAAGGTTCGATATACTTAGGGCTCAATTTCCCTTTCTTTTCGAAGCTCATCGCACCCTTCATGGGTGAAACTCAGAGCAAAACCCTCTCAACAACCATGAATGCAACATCACGAACTATACGATCGACGTAATTTTTCTGCCTAGCTGAGCTGTGTGAAGTCGATCCTGAATCATCTCGACCTATTCCAAGGCATCTTGAACCAAAATCGGTACCTAACAACCAACCCCCTCCCAGCTCAAACCAACCAACTGCGTATGACACAGCCTCCCAGATAGTGCCTAATAGCGAGCAATCTGAATACTCTATTTGTAGCTGTTGTTGTAGGAAAACTCCGCAAGAGACAAGAACTGATCCCAAGAACCCTCGAAAACCATAACACAGGCACAGAGCATTTCCTCCAATATTTGAATGGTGATCTCGCAATGCCCGTCTGTCTAGGGGTGAAATGTTGTACTTAACTCAAAACGTGTGCCTAATTCACATTGTACGACCCTCCAGAAGTGAGATTTGGACAGTGTGCCACGATAAAAAATGATGAACGCCAGAACACCATGCAGATAAACAATCTCGCAGATATATATATCTCAGCCAACCGCTCCAAATAATAGGTAACTGCTACTGGAATGAAATGCACCGACTTGGTCAATCTGTCCACAATCACCCATATCACGTTAAATTTCTTCTATGTTTGTGGGATACCAACAATAAAATCCATGGTAATACTCCCACTTCCACTTAAGAATATCCAACTTGTGAAGAAAACCACCAGGCCTTAGATGCTCGTACCATGTACTTCTTCATGTTTTTACCATTAGTGCTACCTCAAATACTGGTACATCTTGACGGAACCTGGATGAATGGAATACCGCAAACTATGGGTGTCACAATCCAACATTCATTAAAGGTCGTAATGGTGCCTAACACTGCTGTCAGGCAAGCCGACAATAAATTATTATCTTAATTACTCATATTAGTATAGAAACCATAACATTCTTTAATCACTTGATACAAAATGGGAGTTACAAATGTGAGTGAAAATATTTTTCGCAACAACAGTAATGAATATCCCATAGCATCCCCAAAATCTGTTGTCACAGGTGCATGAGCATTAACAAGAAATATAGTAAAATACCGCATCTGTCTAGAATAAAATTAGACATGAGAGTGTAAATAACTCTGATGGAGACTTTGTGTGCTGCGGACTCGTAACATGGAATGCAGCTCACCTAAGGCCCCCGCAAATAACCGCGCCTGTATGCCCACAAGGCCACTAGGCATATATGTACCTGCACAAATTATGTATCAAGTGTAGTATGAGTACGTAAATCAACGTGTATCCAATAAGTATCTAGTATAACCTCAAAGAATTAGTGATGGGGTCGACTTCGACACTTACTATGGGCTAACAGTAAAATACAGATATCATAATTAAGAATGGGTTGTAATAAATAATTGAAAACTGAATAACAAGAAGTAAGTAAACAATTCTTTTATTAATAGGAAATTACCAATTTTATTTTCGTCATTTTATAATTTATATCTCAAGTAATGAAGTGATATAAATTATTATTAGTTCCAAAGATTTATGATGCGCACATCATGCCGAGGTCGTACGGCCTGATCCAACATAAAATATTTAAATTGTTCACTGTCCAAGAAAAGAGTCGAACAACACGAACCATAGATGCATCTATCTGCTACCGAGGTGTTCGACCCGCTCCACAAAAAGAGAAAATACATTAAGACAATCAATTCAGGATTTATTAAGGAACAAATATTCAAAGAAATACCAATTCTCATTAACAATTGAGTAAATGAAGTTTAACCTTTTACTATTTCTTTATCAAGTTTCAATAGGATTTAAGCAATTAAATTAACAGGTATGGTTCGAACATTGCAAATATAACATAATTTGGGTCCTGGACTACCCGGACGTAAGCATATTTAGTAGCTACGCACTGATTCTCGTCACCATGTGTGTACGTAGGCCCCAAAAATTGAATCACATATTAAATCAACACTTATGGGAGTTAACTCCCTTTTACAAGGTTAGAAAAGAGACTTACCATGCTCTAAAATTCCATAACCGGCTCCCAAGCCTTTCCTACAACTCAAAAAGATGCCCAACGCTCCAAAACTAGTCAGTAAATGTGCAAATCCATAAATATATACTCTAATACTCATTATAATCTAATTTACAACCATTTCCAACTTCGCTCAAAAGGTCGATAACAATCAACCCTCCGGCCCACGTGGCCTGATTCCGAAAATATTTCGAAGTTAAATATTACCCTTAACCTCATGAACTCAAATATATAATTTATTCTCAATTCCATGCTCAAATTCGTGGTCTAAATCCAAAAATACCAATTTTCTTGGTTTTCTACCAAAATCCCAAATTTTCACAAATTTCCATGTTAAAATCTATGTATAATCCAAGCATTTAACTTGAAATAGGTGGGAATCACTTATCTTGACATAGAAGTTGAAAATCTCTCCTTGAAGCCTCTCCAAAATTGCCCAAACCAAGAGAGAAATGAGGGAAATGTGCTAAGTCCCAAAATAAAAGCCTTTGCTCCGGTCGCATATGTCGCATTTGCGACTTCTTGTCTGCAAATGCGGTGGTCACAATTGTGAAAAACACATCGCAAATGCGAAGCAGTGCCACCCCTGCCAAGGTCGTATTTCTGATTAAAATCTTTGCAAATGAGAAGAGGGCAGATTCGCAAAGGCGATAAAATGTTCGCAAATGCGAACCCCTCAAAAATTTCCCACCATCACAAATACGAACTCCTTCCTCGCAAATGCGAGTTTGCAAAAGTGATCAAAACCTCGCATTTGCGAGACCTGCAGCCAAGACCAAAAACCAGCAGAACGAGCAATACTTTTTCATCGAAACTTGATCTGAAACTACTCCAAAATGCACTGAAGTCCCCGGGACCCTGTCCAATCACACCAATCAGTCCCGATTCTTAACACGAACCTGCTCGAGGCCTCAAATCATAAAAAATAACTAAATTTAATGTTGAAACCTATAAAATCACGTTTGATTTACCTTAAATTTTGCACACAAGTCATATTTGACATTACACCTACTCAAACTTCTGGAATCGAAATCCAATCCCGATATCAAAGTGTCCACTCCGGTCAAACTTCAAAAAAACCTTCAAAGTTCGATCTTTCGCCAAAAGACTCCAAAATGACCTACGGGTCTCCAAATTCACATTTGAACGCCCTCCTAAGACCAAAATCACCATGTGGAGCTATTCCCAGGCTCATCCCAAATGGTCATCCATAATATTAAAATGCACTGCAACCCAAATTTATGAAATCCTTCCAAAATACCAAGTTTCCATAATAGGCACCGAAACACTCCTGGGTTAACAAAAATCCGATCCGGACTTACGCAACTTCAAAATCATCATACGAACCTGTTGGAACCTTCAAATCATAATTTTGATATCGTTTACTCAAAAGTCAAACCTTAGTCAATTCTTCCAACTTAAAGCTTCTAATATTAGAATTTCTTCCTGAATCAACTCCGAACTTCCCGAAATTCAATTCCGACCATACGTACAAGTCATAATACCTGAATTGAAGCTAGTCATGGAATAAAATAGCCGAACGATGTGCTAGATCTCAAAACGACTAGTCGGGTAATTATAGTGGATCTCCTCAAGAATTAACTCACGAAGCCCATCCATATTCGGCACACAAATCCGAACCTCCATTCGCAAATCCCCATCATCTCCAATGGTAACCTTCTTGGCATCATAGTGTCGTACCCTTCCCTTAAGGACAAGAAAATGAGGGTCGTCATACTAACGCTATCTGATGTGCTCATACAGAAGAACGAGAAACCGTGCAAGCAAGAACCCAACTAGGCTCTGAAACATCTAACCTCACTAACTGGTTGGCCAAGGACTAAACATTTGCTTGAAAAATACTAAAGACTCTGATGATGCATGAACACCTCACATAACACGCCGTAGAGGTAGTGCCTCTAAATCTTCAATGCATGAACAATGGCTGCCAACTCCAAGTCATACACAGGGTAATTCTTCTCGTGAACTGTCAACTACCGCGAAGTGTATGCAATCACCCTACCATCCTACATCAATACTGTACTGATCCCAACAATCAATACTGCACTGATCCCAACATGCGATGTATCACTATACACAGTGTAGGATATTGGATTTGTGGGCAACACCAACACTGGTGATGTAGTCAAGGCAGTCTTGGTCTTATGAAAGATCAACTCTCACTCATCCGACAATCGAAATGGGGCACCCTTCTAGGTCAATCTAGTCAATGGGCCTGCAATGGATGAAAATCCTCTACAAACTGGCAATAATACACCATAAAACCTATGAAGATTCGAATCTATGTAGTTGAAGTAGATCTAGGACAGTTGTGAAATGCCTCAATCTTTTTAGAATCCACTTTAATGCCCTCTACAGATATGATGTGTCCCAAAACGGTGACTAAGTCCAACAAAAAAATCACACGTTGAAAACTTGGCATATAACTGACTATCTATTGTGAGCATGTGATTTTTTCCCTATCTGAATTGCTCCTATAAAATCAAGAAAAATAGATTTTCTTTCCAATTATTTGCCATTTTATAGGATTTTTATTAATTATTTGTATTTTTTTGTGCATCTTTAATTTTGTTAAAAATCACTAAAAATATCAAAAATAATATGAATTGCATTTAGATTTTTGTTTTATATTTTTAGGATTAATTAGTTAATTAATTATTTTATTAAAAAATGAGAATCATAAAAAAGTGGCTCATTTTTACATTTTATCTTTTAAATTTTAGATTAATAATTTTTCTCTTTTAATTTAGGATCAAGTAATTTTTATAATTATTATAACTAGATAATTAGTTAGTTTTACAATTTATATTAATTTAGGATTTTTAATTAAAGAGAAAGAAAAAGGAAAATAAGAAGAGAATTTGAAAGAAGGGGTTTTAATTCGAATTTGGGTTGTTTTTATACCTAAAATCTGGCCCAAACCACCCAGGCCCAAAAGCCTACCGATACAGCCTTCCATTAACCAAAACATCGTCATTTTTCCCACCCATTAATCCAAGCCGTTGGATCATTTTGATCCAACGACCTGCAACTGATTTCGTTTTTCCCTTATAACTTTCGAATTGGACTCCCCCTACCCCCAAAACAAACTCACAGACCCTCCTTCATCTCCCTAAATCACCGTCGCCAGCCACCCGCCAAAAATCACCCTATGGTGGCTATGATACTCCAAACCACCCCAAAGTATCAGCCCACAATCCCTAGCCTCCTCTCATCCATATCCCACTATCAATTTTACCAAAATCCCCACCCTTTTGCCTTAATTTCAAATCTTAAATTCCAAAAGAAACAAAAACCCTAATCTATTGCCTCTTTCTAATTTCAATGATTTACAAGGCTCGATTCGTGCCAAAATTTATGCCAATCATCTTTGGACCATTTCGAACTATGCCGGATTAAAGTAGATTTCACGCTGATTGGCCAAAGATTCGTCGCCGTCGTCGTTTCATCTTCACCCATTACCGGCCAAATCAGTATATTCTTCTCTCTTTCTTTACTTTGTCATTTTTTTTAGTTTCAAATTATCAGTTAGGTTTTAGTTTTTGTTTTGGATTATTCAATCGAGTTTGTTTAAGACAGGAGATTTAGGATTAACTAGTTCATCATTGTGTTAATTTAACCGGTTTAACATTTATTATTTATTCAATAAATTATTTTGTTGAATAAGACAGTTAGGAATATTAGTTAAGGGAACGTTTGGGGTTTAGAAATGTTTAGTCTGAGATTAATGTTTGAAATTTTGTGTTCTTGTGGTAGTTGTTTATAATTAATAAAAGCTAGAGGGCTGATGGGATTTGAAAATGGTCTACACTGGGTGGTGCAGGCCTTTACTCAAGGCTTGAATGAGCGGAGCTCGGTGGCCTTAAGGCAGCTAAAAGAGAATCTGATTGAGATCTCGTCGTAACCTGGTCCGACGTCCACAATCTATATCAATCAAAAATCAGGGTCGAGGATGATCAACTAGGAGCTCCTTCGTGCTTAGTGTCGGATATCGTGTTCGCCATCAGCAAACTCAGAGATACCAGATGGCCCATGCCTATTCAGTCGGACCCTTCCCAAAGGAATCACAACTTAGTATGTGAATTTCATGACACACACGGCCATAGGACTAAAGATTGCCAACAGCTCCGAGAAGAAGTAGCCAGGCTACTCAACAAAGGTCACCTCCAAGAATCTTTGAGCGATCGAGCCAAAAATTAGTTCCGAGAAAGAGAGGTGGCTAATAAGAATGAAATGAATGAGCCACAACATGTTATCCACATGATATTGGGGGGCATCATCATTCCCTAGGAACCCGTGATGAGAAGGACAAAAATATCCATCAGCAGAGAAAAGCGAACCCGGGGATACTTACCCGAAGATGCCCTCACATTCAGTGAAGATGATTTCGAGAACTTGTCCCAACCTCATAAGGATGCACTGGTAATCTTTTTCGTCGTAAATACATTTCAAATAAAACGTCTACTCGTGGATACAAGTAGCTCGGCCAACATTATCAGATCGAGGGTAATAGAGAAGCTTGGACTGCTAGACGGAGTCGTGCCCCCCACTTGAGTCCTCAACGGATTTAACATGGCAAGTGAAACAATGAAAGAAGAGATCACTCTCTAGATCAGCATGGCCGGCACGACCTAAAGCGTCAAATTCCATGTCATCGAAAGAGACATGAGATACAATGCCTTATTCGTGTGGCCGTGGATATACTGCATAAAAGCAGTATCATCTAACCTCTACTAAATTATGAAATTCCCATCAAAGGATGGAATTAAAACTGTCTACGGGAAATAGCACGTGGCAAGGGAAATGTTCGCGGTACATGACGTGGCACCAACACCAATATCTCCACTCTCGAAAGAGCCAAAGGATAATTAAACTACATCTTCGACTATGCCCAATTAAAACATAGCGGAGGATCGAACCATGTCCTCATTGCGCACAACGGGGCCGTATCAGTCCTCGAAACATGCCGGCGCGTCCTACGATAAGGTATGACCATCTCCCTTTTTATTTTTATTTCATACTAACCCTTATGAAGGCGCCTGATCAGAGCAGTCAAAAGTGCTAACCCAGCCCGAAGGAATTATGGTTTTAAAAGCATTCGTTGCACTCTCTTCCTTCGACCGAACGTTTGTCCCGAAGAGGGTTTTACCGACAAGGTTTTTAATGAGGCAACACCTATATGCTACCTAAGGAGGATCCAAAAAGTGCTCGAGGATTCTTTTGCAATCAACCCCAAATATTGGAGGGCATCCCCTTAAAAGGTTATCCACTCGGAAGAACCGAGGAACGCCAAGCAGGGTTCCAATAGAAAATGATGTACCGGGCCAAACGGTCGAATGAACCGTGTCAATATAAGTCAAACCCCCAATGGCAGAGACACATGTACTTGCGCTAATTAATCAGAGAATATCTTTTGCCAAAGCATCTCATACTCCAAAGAAAACTCAGCATTTTCGTAATAAAAGTCCCTCCACCGAGAATGCCCCGAATACTTGGAGACTAGCGTAAATAACTCAGCACCCGCATAACCTTAGGATCGGAACCCCAAACTTATAAGACCTCAAAGAGGCAACATAGAAATCACAAAACATCTCCAAAAAAGAAAAATGTCCCGAACACTCGGAGACTGGCATCACAAACTGAGAAAGCACATGACCTTAGGGTCAGAATCTCCAAAATCGTAAGCCCTCAATGTGGCAATTCTGAGCTTACGAGTAATGGCTCCCTAGCCAAAGCAAACTCGATGACTCGAAGACTATTGCCAATCGCCATTTATTTAAATACCCGAGGCCATAAGACCCCGAGCAGCCAGACTCGGTCTAGTAAGACCTACATAAGGCAACAACAAAAACTGTAAGAACTCAAGCAAGGCATGAATCGTACTTGTACCAAGTATCGACGAAAATTGTAAGACCTCAAGCAAGGCATGAACCGTACTTGTGCCAAGTATCAACAAAAATTGTAAGACCTCAAGCAAGGCATGAACCGTACTTGTACCAAGTATCAACAAAAATTGTAAGACCTCAAGAAAGCATGAATCATACTTGTACCAAGTAATAACAAAATTGTAAGATCTCGAGCAAGGCATGAACCGTACTTGTACTAAGTATCAATGAAAACTGTAAGACCTCACGCAAGACAAGAACCGTACTTGTATCAAGTATCAACAAATATTGTACGATCTCAGGCAAGGCATGAATCATACTTGTACCAAGTATTAACAAAAAAATAAGACCTCAAAGGCATGAAAATTTTGTAAGACCTTATTAGAGGAATAAACTTGATCCCAAAGTTTTGGCTATATATCGCATTTGTAAGATTCCTGAAAGGGCATACCCTCGATATAGACGCCTAAACTACTACACTCGGGGACCAAAAATTGTTCTGGCCAAACATAAATGACTACAGTGATATGGCTGTACCAGCCAAACTTATCCGACTCGGGGACGCCCGACCGTCGCTTCAAAATTATAGGCCATTACTTCGAATCTACTTCAAAAAGGACCGGTTAAACAGGCTACCCTTGACATGCAAAAGAGCTTTGACCATGTCAGCTCCAAATCACAAGGCTCCGAGCTGCTCATGCTACGAGCAGTACCTTTTGAGGTGCTCTAATAATGCCACAAACGACTTTTAATCGGGTTCTTCCCGAACCGACGACGGGTCAGGCAAAATCATTTTAAAAGTCCTTAATGAGAGGAAAATAAAGCCTACGTTCAAAAGGTCGCTTCGATCCAAAGCGTAAGAGCCATTGTCGCCATCTTACATAAAAGGATGCATCGGCCCAAAGCGCAAGAGCCATTGTTGCTAGCTTACATAAAAGGCTGTATCAGCTCAAAGCGTAAGAGCCATTGTTGCCAGCTTACATAAAAGACCGCATCGGTCCAAAGCATAAGACTCACTATCACCAGCTCACATAAATAAAAACTAAAGGGTCAAATGAGCTCGAATCTTAACCCGATTCGGAGAGAAAATCCAAAATAGTCACCTACATATGCCTCAGGGCAAAGCATAAGAGACATTGTCGCCAACTTAATGAGCCTCAGGGCCGTGCATATATAAGATTGCTTCATTCAGAAGCGTAAGATCCGTTGTCGCCACCCCATGCAAATGAAAAAGCTTGAGGGTCAAATGAGCTCAAGTCGAAACCTGAATTGGAGACTAAACTCAAAATATTTGAGCAAAAGCATAAGAGCCCTAATGCCAGCTTATACTAAAGGTCACATCAACCGAGCGCGTAAGAGCCTCGGGGCCTACCTAATGAGCCCCAGGGCCATATCACGAATCTATGGATTCTCACAAACTCTGACACCAATTCACCTAGAAAAAAAAAAGCAAAACAGAAAAGGGTACAGAAGAGATAAAGCCGCAATTTTTCTTTTATTCACATACGTGAAGAAATACATTCTCCATCTACAAATAGGCTCTGAAGATATTACATACAAAATGGCAAAGTCTACGCCCTTCCCCAGAGGGCTATGGCCTATCGGCTTCATCTTCACTCTCCTCGGCGGATAGGAGTAACCGAGCACCACACTCGTTCGCCCTCGCTCACGCCAACTCTTCCGGGAGATCAAAATCTCTGGCACCGATCTTCTCGAGAATCATTCTTTGAGACGTGCAACGAGCATATTCTTTGATCCTCTCTTCACAATCGAGGACTCTCTTCAACTCGGCTTGGGCATCGATAGCATCCTTAAAAATATTGCCATCTCCTGATCGGCCTTAGTTCAGCTAAGTGCTGTTTTGGTCCAAGCATCAACAATCTCAACCCTGACCTTCGAATATTCATATTTGAGCTTCGTGATCATATCTGTTTGAACTGAAGCGTTATCACGAGCTAAGCAGAGTTGGACCTCGAAGGTAGAAACTTTAGCCGTGGCATTTTTCTCCTCTGAAGGTTGAACCTGCGCCCGAGCTCTTAGCGTGTTAGAGTCATTCCTGACTCGGTCGGCTTCACCGCTAAGATGTTCCAGGGCCTCCATCTTTTTCTGCAGCTATAATAGGCTAAGAGTTAACCTTAGAAGTTAAAAGGCAGAACACGTACTCACCGAGATGGAAACTTACCTTCTCCATCAAATAACCCTCGTAATTCAAGCTCCGGTATGCCTCATATCGCCAGTGTCCTAACTCAACTTCCTTCTCCTAAAAAAGGAGCTTAAGGGACCTACACTTATCTAGAGATTTTTGGAGCCTAACTTCATGATGGAGCAGCTCAGACCTAAGCCTGTCGAAAGCCTGCAAAAGAAGAACTCGATAAAGAAAGGAAGACACAGGATTCGGAAGGCCTATGTAGAAGCTCACCGCGAAGTGAAGTCGGTGGGCTTCCTCGAAGGCCAAGCACACATCTATTGATCTAGTCCCATCGGCCCTTGAAGAATCAACCCCAATTGAAGCATGATCTCTCGGAGGATCCATCTTTCATGAACAGAAACTTTGAGTGCTGCAGGCTCAAATGATGTTTTTGTCTCAAAGACTCAACCCCGTTTCACCTTGCTGTGAGTGCCATTGCATTGCAAGTACATGTCCTACTTATTATTGTCATCCTTTAGCTCGGAAGTTGTAAACCCCCCCCCCCCTCTGAAGGAGCACAACCTTACCTCTGTAGGCTCTCCGATACCTACGACAGCAAGATTAATACATGAAAAGGGGAAAATGTCTCTCCAAATGAACAAGGGATAAGGAGAAAGTAGAAAACACACATACCATGATGGTTTGCTTCCCATTTGCCCTGCGACATAGTTCACCACCTGCATTTGTCACAAGTCAAGTGGGTTGCCAGCTTTTGGACCCAACCAGCAGATTAGGAACGTCACTTGGTGCCCATGAAATTGCTACAGAAAAGGGGGAAAGACGGTTACGAAAGCATCTTTCCCTATAAGCAAATTTGAGAAGGCGCGAGACGCTTCACTCAATTTTATAGTTCCATCCTTCGGGGAATGGCATAAGTTCCATGGGGATAATGTCACCCGTTCAGACCCAAATGAACCGACTAATCTATTCCCGATCTCCATCTTCCTCATCATCAATAATGAAGGGCGTGGACGAACGGCACCATAAGGTTAGCAGACCTCAGTGGTGAAAGGGCCGGTACACTTTGACGAGAAGGTTGAGCGTGAATTAAAGCCCCGCCTTCTCCACAAAGAACCTTATCATCAACATTATTTGCCAAAACAAAGGATGTATCTATGCCAAGGTAACCTGATACTTTAAATAGAAGTCAAGCAAACCCTATCAAGGGGGCCCAATGTGAAGGGTTACGTGTACACATTCAGGAATCCATCGGCAGGGTCTGTGATACCCTTATCCGGGGGAAGCACCTATAGCGCTACCTTCTCCCCCCATCCGTAGTCTTTCCTCACTAACTTCAGGTTCTCCTCTCTTATTAAAGACATAGTCTTCAAGGTAAACTCTCCTTGATCATGAGCATAGCGAACGGAACTCTCCCCTCTCTGTCGGGCAAACCCCGAAGTTGCAGTCATGGCAGGACTAGGAAACTAAAGCGTGAACCTACACAAATGCTTTCGTGCTAAGGTAGCGAAGGAATAGACGCCGAAGTGGAAGGATAGCTATCTAAAATAGTGAAATCTCCCAAAAAATGGAAGCAACCCCATATATATGTGGGGAAACAGCAACATTCTGCCTACCCAAGATACGCCCCGGGAGGCCAATGGTTCGATGTGAGTCCCGATCTGGTGTCCAAACTTGTGGACCTCCATTAACAAGAATTTAGGCTTGAAGAGGCCAACAGTATCATCTCCAGTCCCAAGGTAGTACCCGACCTCGAGGACCTCTATCAACAAGAAGTTAGACTTCAAGGTGCCAATAGCATCATCTCCATCCTCGAGGTGGTACCCGACCTTAAGGGCCCCCATCAGCAAGAAGTTAGGCTTTAAGAAGCCGGCAGTATCATCTCCAATCTCAAGATGATACCCGATCTCAAGAACCTCCTTCAAGGAGAGAAATTGGGCTTAAGAAAGCCTTCGGCACCATTACAGAGTTCGAGATGGTGCCCGATTTGAAGGTTCCTCTCAAGAAGAAAAATAAACACTTCGAGCTCCGTCCATAAGGGCTTAGGAAATTGCCCAAATATGGGCAACCCCTTATTAGGGACCTATCTACAATGCCTTAAAAGATTATCTACACCAAGCTCAAAGAACATTTCCAGATGTATAAAAGCTAACGCTCACTCAGAGACCGCTCTAAAAAGTTACAAGGCTTGAGGTACTATTTCTTTGTGACTTGAGGGTCTCGACGGCCCGAGTCTATCTGACCAATTCAGGCTTGGTCTAGGAATAATGGTGGGCTCAGAGAAAAGTTGTTTCTATCAACCAAAGATCGAAAAGAATACTCGCATCCGAGTTGAATATCGACAATAGTCAGCATAGGCATACATTCAGAATCCCTATAAATGTGAAGAAACATGTCAAGAATCAAAGATGAAAGTCTATAAAATACTTTTATATTTATATTCATAAACAGTTGGCTACAACAACCCGTCGGGGGTCCTTAGATATGATTACAAAAGCCTACAAAGGTTCCCTACACAGAAACAAAGAAGCAAATAGATATGCATAGTAAAAGACTGAGAGCTAGCCTATTCTCAAGGTTGTAACTTTGGCAGCAACATCTTCAGATATCATCCATTCGGGCGTATGACCTTAAAGACAATATCTTCCAAAGAGTCATCCCCCCGGGAGCCTCATCTCGACCCCCCACAAAATGGCATCTCCGAAAGGGAAGATGTAGAAGGGGATAGCGGCAGAGAAGAGCAAAATGATGAAGGATAAGCCAAAAAGAGCGAAGAAGAGGCTGGGTGAAAATTTTGGCTAGTGTGAACTTCGCCATTACTGCTATTATAAAGCCACTTCTATGGACATTGCAATGACACGTGATGTAATAGTTAGTAGATAATGTCGCCATACCCCAAGGAATCCAAAAAGGGTGTAGTGCGCCAAGCCAGGGCAGAAGGGTGAGCAGTAGAGTATAGTCCGAGCACCCTTATGAGTAGCGATGTAGAGTCCGAACGTCCTTCTAGATTGGAAGAAGTCGGCCGCCCTTGTATCATAATCTCAGAGCAACATCAACAATAACAATAACAATGACAACGACAACAAAAATAGTGAAACAATAAAATCTCTCTCAACTAAGGGAAGTTCAGGGGGTAAAACTTGGCACGACCGATATAAGCACGGCTAGACGATCGCGAGACCATTGGCCTCAATCATGGTTAGTGATGGATAAGGATGGAAACAAAAGAAGATATGGAAATAGAGAAAGGCACTTGGATGAAAGGTTAATCCCGTGAAGCTCCCATTTATAGGAAAGGAGGCAGTGTAATCGACAACGCTATTATCATCCTTCGAAAATGCAATGGAAGGAACATTTAATGCATCCTTGGGAGCTAAGTCAGTGGTGACATTATGGCTTTGAAGAATAGGAAACCGCAATGCTTTGAATGGTCCTGGAAGAGCGATATGATGGAATATTTTCGGTTGTCAT
This sequence comes from Nicotiana glauca, assembly GCA_026770625.1. Lineage (NCBI taxonomy): Eukaryota > Viridiplantae > Streptophyta > Magnoliopsida > Solanales > Solanaceae > Nicotiana > Nicotiana glauca. The sequence goes on along the minus strand of MU702097.1, from coordinate 68,006 downwards.
AAAGGCTTATGTCACATACCGCGTCATCAATATGATGTCAGCATAGGGAGCCCGTAGAGTCGGGCATCAAAATCATTTCCTATCACTTTATTCTAGGAAACACGGAGACTATCTGTATACAGCAAAATCGGATGATCCAATTTCTCTTCATTAATTCACTTCGAAAGACCATCTCGAGGCCCCGAAGTCGCAAAACTGTGATCGAGTTCCCTCCCTCGAGGCTTGTCGATGCCCGACATAAAGGGAATACTGATCGAGGCTAGAGTAAAAATGGGGAGTTCTTGAGGCACGCGGCTAAGTCTAACAAAGCCATTTCGTAAAAAAGACTATTGTTGCTCCAACTATTCTACACGAGATAAATAATAACTCGCTCCCTCTCTTTTCTCTCTAACATACTCCCTCGATATTATTGCTCCTATTTATTACTTTCATATTTTTTCTTCATTTATTTCTTATTATTGGCCATAAAGAGCCTCCCTCAATTAATTCATAACTGTTAGCCCTTCCCAAATTATCCCCAATAGCTCGGGCTCTAGCCCAGAAATAAGCCTTGAGGCCCCGCACCAGTTAGTCCGAGGCCAGGATAGCTAACTCGCCAGTTTGGTTATAATTCTATTTTAGCTCGCATTTCATCTTTAAACATTAATACACCTAGAATCAACTGCTTAACAACTAGCACAAAAATAGATCACGTATTTTTAGAGTCTCACCAATAATTTTAATTGTTATTATCATTTTTACAGTAAACAAGGGTTCTAAAAAAACACGGATCATATTGGAAAAAATCATTAAAAAAAGCAAAAAAAGACTCAGTTATTATCTCATTGGTGGTTGGTACTATCTTCCTTTGATTTTTAGCAAAAACTTAGAAAAATCTTCCTTGAATATTCTAGTTTGAGTTTGGATCCATTTGAAGCTGCTACTGTTATTTTTAGGGGTGTCATTTCTCATTCATTCCTTGTTGAAAGTCCTTACTTTCATTGTTCTTTGTTGTATCCAGGTATCCTCACAAGCCTTGAAATGACAAAAATGGAATTGTAGCCTTTTTATTTTGGAATATGACTTCAGATTATTCTTTTTCTTCCTCTGTTGTTTGTTTTTTGTTGTTCTTCTTTTCTTGGACTCAATTTCCTTTCCCAAGTTGTGATTAAATGTTGCTGACATTGTGTCCTACTCTATGATGTATTCATTTTTTTAGGTGTTAAGGTGTAAACTCGTAATTATTTCATGCACGGCTTGATAGTCTACTAAGTTTAACAGTTCCAATTCATTGGGACTTTGATAAAAATACTGACTATATATGGGTGCTATCAGTTGAGTTATCTCTAAGTTCAATATTGTAGACTAACGATATGTTTAAGTTTAGGATAATGCATGAATGAGCTCAATAACCTTTTGAATTTAGACTTTTAATGAGATTTTGCCTGAAGCATTCTATAATTCCTATGTAGTTTTGCAAAGATTTCTTGAGTGTTATTAAGAGGAAAGAAGAATTTTGTTGTTTCGTTTTCTTTCTTGTTAATGATTAATTTGCTTTCGGATAACATTTCTAAATTGTAAGTTGAAGTATTTACTTTGATAGCACAAGCTTTCATATTGTAATTAATCTGTGCTCCACATGAGTATGATGCTTATTTAGAGTGGGATTTGAAAGTGAGATTTTCGAAATAATTCAAAAATCTAAAAGCGGTCAGCTTCAATTCATGAATTTGATTAGTGTTAAATGGACTTGGAATGATAAAACTGGTGTAAAAGATGCTATTTATGCAACAAATGCTTCAAGATTGAATCGTATTCTGGTATAAAGTTTGATTGTCTTCTGTAAAATTTAGTGGATTGTACATTATTGATTTTAAGATAGGCCTGTAATAACATTTGTCAATAGTAATGCTAATTTGCAGAAATCACGTGGATTGGTATCCTATGTCCATGTTTTGAAACCCTTTGAATTTTGGGCCCTGAAAGTCAAGAAGGTTCCTGGCTCTGATCTCAGCTACAATCGTGAAAATATATTTTTAATCACAAATAGGTAACAACAGGTATGGTTACACTCAAACAATTGAATTCCATAACTCTAGGCCTCGCAATAATCTCAAACTTAGAAATAAATAATTCATGAGCACCGTAGTTTGCTTTAGACACGCAATTAAATTATTACAACTACGGGTACGATTTTCATGGTGTGGTTATGATACCTAATTTTAAATTTGATTAAAGTAGGAGCGTCTTTAGTTTGCATTAGAAAAGATACAAATCATTTCTTTTAAAAATAATTTGAAGTGTGCCATATGCAAATAAAATCCATAACCTATGGCCCTCATATTAATATTAACTTAGTATAGAGAAACACATTTTTAAACATTTGTAGCTTGCTATAGGTGCGTTTATAATAAAATCATCATAGCTACGAGTATGGTTCCCGTGACGTAATTGTGATACCTAATTTTCAAATCTGGGGGTACATTTATGTGACCCGGCCACATTTTCTAATAACTTTAATAAATTAAACACGTTGTAGATCGTGGGTATGGTTCCCGTGACATGATTTACAATGTGTATCAAACAAATAAGTGTACGACAATCATAACTTGTTCAAGAAACAATTCCACATAAATCCTAAAAGTTGTTAAAATAATTTAAACGCGGTTATAAAGCTAAAAATGCACAATAGGTTTAAAACGTGTAGTAAATTAAATAATAGGCCAATTATTAATAGTTTAAGCGACTGTGCGAACCACGGAACCCGAGAATGCCTAACAGCTTCTCCTAGGTTAACCGAATTCCTTATCTAGAATTTCTGGTTTCGCAGACTTTTAAACAAAGTCGAATTTTCCTCGATTTGGGATTTTAAAGCAAATCGGTGACTTGGGACACCAAATAAATTATTCCAAATGGCGACTCTAAAAAGTTAAATAAAATAATCCCATTTCGATTAATGTCACTTTAATTGGAAAAAACTCCCATATACCCCTGGGTGGTAAAAAAGGAGGTGTGACATCTCCCAAACATCTCTCAAAGTCTGAAGTACAACTCGAAGGTGCTACTCATGCTGCTCTCGATTGCGGGAGTAGATTAGGATATCATCAATGAACACGATGACAAAAGAATCAAAATGGGTCTTAAATACCTTGTTCATCAAATCTATAAATGTTGTTGAGGCATTTGTCAACCCAAATGACATTACTAGAAACTTATAACGCCTGTACCGAGTGGGAAAAGTTGTCCTAAGTACATCCAATGCCCTAATATTCAATTGATGGTAGCCAGACCTCAAATCAATCTTCGAAAAAACCTTGCACCGTGAAGCTAATCAATTAAGTCATCGATCCTCGGCAATGGATACTTGTTCTTGTAACATTGTTTAACTGTTAATAAAATATACACATCCTCATCGAACAATCTTTCCTAATCACCAACAATGCGAGCACACCCCAAGGCAAGACACTAGGTCTAATGAATCCTTTATAAAGCAAATCTTGCAACTTCTCCTTCAGTTCCTTCAACTCAGATGGCGCTATACGATGTGGTAGAATAAAAATGGACTGAGTGCCCGGATCCCAATCAATATAAAAATCAATATCTATGTCGGGTGGCACCACCGGTAGATCTGTGAAAAACACCTCTGGAAACTCATGCACAATAGGTACAGAATCCATGGAATAAACCTCCACACTAGAATCCAAACATAGGCCAAATATGATAGACATACCTTCCCGACCATATGCCGAGCCTTCACTTAAGAATTAACGTTGATGGTAGAATAGCTAGGAGTCTCCCTCGAATCTAATCGGGGTAGCCCCGACATGGCTAAGGTCACTGTCATGGAGTGACATCCCAATATAGCATGTTAATGTGACAACCAATCCATCCCCAAAATAATATCAAAATATACCATATCAAGAAGTAGGAGATCTACACTAGTCTCAAGGCTCCCGATAAAAACCCCACACGAGCGATAAATATGATCTACAACAATATAATCTTCCACAGGCGTGGACACATATATAGGAGCACTCAAATAATCCCGAGGCACAATCAGATATGAAGAAAAATAGGATGATACGTAGGAATAAGTAGAGCATAGATTAAATAGAATTGAAGAATCTCTATCGCAAACATGAACAATACCCGTGATGATGATGTCAGATGACTATGCCTTAGGTCTAGCTGGGAATACAGAAAAATGGAGTTGGGCCCCACCACTCTGACCTCCGCCCCTCGAGCAACCCCTAGCCGGATGGCCTCCACGTGTAATGGCCTGAACTCTAGGTCTAACAATCTGACCCCCACCTCTAGCTGGTTATATGGGGAGTGGAACAACCAGTGCACGACATGATGGTAGGAGAACCCTGTTGAGGTCTACTGCTCGATAATCTAAGGCAATACCTCCTATTGTGACCTATGACCCCACACTCAAAGTACTCTCTCAGGTGTTGAGGGTGCTAAAGCTAAAACAGACCCTAACGACCCAGATAACCGAACTGAAGGTGCACTGAATGGTGGGTTCTTAGGACGTGACCCATAAGAAGCACGATCGCAAAAGAACCCCTGCCTCTAGATGAGGCACTACTGAAACCAGCAAACTGACGGGGCCTCTTCTCATATGTCGACCCACTTTCTTGGCCACGAACCATTTCGATCCGTCTAATCTCTACAGCCCTCTGGAAAGAAATATTGTTGATACCCAGATTTCCCTCATATTTTATATATATATATATATATATATATATGTTTTTTCATCATTATTTAGTTTTAAAATCTTATAAGCATTTTGTATAAATTTTCAAGCTTTTAAATTATATACATATTTAGTTATCATCCCTTTAAATTATTTTTTGATGACTAAGTTACCTAAAATTATTATTATTTACCAATAATATATGTTTCAAATATTTTTTTACTTCACGTCACATAATTACATTAGTATTTTTAAGCTATTTATCTAGTTTTGCAATAATATCCTATATTCATATAGAAATGCTCCTTATACCATTTTCGTCAAAAATAGCATTTCATATTTTATAATGTTAAATCAATATTCTTAATTATTTTAGTGTATACAAAATATTTCTACTTATTTATTAATTATTTTTATAAAATTGTTTTGCTAAATTATATGTGTTTAAAAGGATCGCCAAATTTTGGTTGTGAATTTTCGGACCAAATCAGCCAAATAACCCCCAAGTCCACTCCAAATGACCTAATTTCCCCAGCCCAGTCTATAAAATAAATGACCCTAGCCTGATAAAATTCCAACCGTTGATCAAAATTGATCAACTGCTCACAACATTTTGCCCATTCTCCTTATATCTCCAAACTAAACCCTAGAGACCCATTGTCTTTTCCCAACCGCCCTCAAACACTGCTTTGCCACCAAAAACCCTAATCGCTGCCTTCTCCAAGTTTTCCCTTAATCCCTTCAATAATGGGATTCTCCAATCATTTATTTATCATAATAGTGTTTCTTCGCTATTGGGTGTTTCTCCATGGTATCACTTAGTACTTGCCTAAACATGGCAAGTACTATCTCTCCAATTCTTTTCGTTCACTTCAACCGCTTGAATTTGGACAATCTTTAGTGTATATACATCAGTATCATGGCTATATGGGTCCGATTAGCCAGGATTTTCGGCCATTTTTTATTTCTATCAACTAGAGTTTACCTTTTTTTTTTCTAATCCAATTTTTATTTGATTCTGCATGTTAATACTTCGTTATTTATGTTTGATTTTACAGTTATCCTTGTTTACTTGTTCGATTTCTGTCACTATATAAATCCCTCCCCATTCCCATTTGAGAGGGGACCGAATCGATATAATCTCACTAAGAATATGGGTCCCTAATCATTTCCCCTAATACTTGAACCTGAATTATCACATTTACTTCTTTTTATTGTCCCATGATCATGTAACATGGTTGGTTTAAGTAATTCAATACTTGGCAATATGATTATGCGATTTGGCTTTGAGCTCTTCTATGGATTCTGAGTTGTACTGATGAATATGTCTCTTTGTTGAAAGTCTGGGCATGTTACATAAGAAGTGCTAAAGGCCCAGACAGTGTTGGGTATTTCTTTGGGCCTTCTATGGGCTTACTATCATTATTTGTACTACCTTTGTAACTACTTTATTATTGGGCATGTAATTATTTTGTAACGAACAATGGGGTGTTATTAAAAATGGAAAAGGGGTAGATTCTTAATGTTTGTGTAAAAGGGGTAGAAAACATGCCTATAGGACTCATTGATTCACTTGTTATATGTGCCGTTCAATTTATATGTGCACCGTAGAAACCATGTCATTAAGGTAAGAACACACATACACATACACTATTTGCTAGCAAACATGAATCAAAATGTTGGATTCATTCTTATTGCTATGTGCCACTACAAAATCTGCCTATAAGAACAAATGTCACTAAAGATTCCTTTAATCCGCTTCAGCATGTTCGTTAGAAATTATGTCTATAGGATCTTGGTCACTTCATTTGCTATTATATCCCGATGTTATCTAGAAATCATGCCTATAGGATTAATGATAAGAATAAAAAATGAATGCCAAGCATCAACTGTTAGAAATCCTACCTATAAGGTAAATTGCTTGTTCTAATGGACCTCTAACTACTTGTTCATGCCACTGTCAGTAAGCATAAGTAATTCTGAGCTCCTTCCCAGTGGTTTTTTTATTACTCCTTACTGCATGAGTCACCTAGGCACAACAGGCTTAATGACCGAAAATCTACAGTTCATTAATCAACATGCAAATCATATAATCCTATCTATGAGCAACACTTGGCATCTGAATGTGCTTGCATGCCTTCCCTTGTCACATATAAATCATGTCTATAGGGATTTAAGTTTCTTAATCGGAATTGCTTAACATGAAATTTGTCTTGCATGCATTTGTTGCTTAAGTGTGGAGTCAAACTTGAGCCTTAACTGCCTATATGTTTGAAGTCTAATATGTTTTTGTATTTCGCCTAATTTTACATTTCTGAGCACCCTAAGTGACGTCTAGAACCACTAAAATAGAGGTCCAATACCTCCTGGACCATAGTTATGGGACGGGTAATGCATGCATAGGGTACAACTTAGAATTGAATTAGAACGCTTTTAGGTAACAACTTTAACAAAGTAATCGGGTAGCAGGAGATGATAGTCAGTGCCCGCTGAATATTATGAGTAGCTCCCTTTCTAAGGGAGTTGTGAAGTATTATTTATGTTGCACAGGCTGATCCTTTAGGCTAAAAAATATAGGACCCCCCTCCCCCCTCCTTTCTCTTTATCTGTGGTTATTATATCTAAATAATTATATCCCTATATACTAAGACTTGTACTAATGATGTTGTAATAGAATTCTTTGACTTCTAAATGCCCTTTGTTTATTTGATAACCTAGTTTAATTGTAATCCACATCATCTTGAGTTCGGCCGGGACCCATAGTTATGGACCTCGAATAGTGCTGAACACTTTCTCTTTGAGGTAATTTGGGCCTTTACCTGATCTTTGGTGACATAGACTAGTCAAACAGAGTTATTTGCAAATAGATGCCCTAACACACATTAAAAATTGTTAGGTGGCAACTCTTCTCCTTTAGTACTCAATCTCCCATTCCAAAAGGAGTTCTCACGATGTTGAGACATTCTTTTACGAGAAAATAGGGCGCCACAACATGGCGATTCTGCTAGGGATTTATTTTTAGGCTCTTACTTTATTGAACATGACTTATGTTGATTATTCTCTTTATTATAAGATGCACATCCCTTCCCTTCTCCACCTTTATTTGTTCAAGTATGTTATAACATGCATATCATTTTCCCATCCACCTTTATCTGTTCAAATTTGTTATGACATGCACATCCATTCCCCCTTCACCATTATTTGCTATGACTGCTCTATATTTTGTTTAAAGACTGCTATATCATGCCTCTCCCCATCCCTACTACCTTACTTTCTTCTTATATTCCACGAACTAACCGCTTTCCACATATTATCATGCAAATAATTGACAACGTGTTATTATCTTTGCATAATGCATGCCACACATCATACTCCACTCTTGCCAATTATCAACATAGAGATGCTTGATGAGTGTCCACGCTCTTCCACATTTACCTTTTTAAACCGGTGAGGCTTATTTACGGTAGACTAGTCGATCAGCAGTGCAGTCGATGGTCCCGTGCCTTTCCCTCTGAAGTTGTCCACTTGAGAGTACCAGTCTAAGCCATTCTAGAAACCTTACTCAATATCAAATGTACATGCGTCATGTTAAACCTAGTATGGGTTAGAACGTTGTCAACGTGAATCCCGCTAAGATAAGCCTTATCCAATGCTCGACGGGATTTCCACAATCCCAATTGACACCATCATGTTATGTGCATTACTTGGAGAAAATATGGGAATATGTTGATAATTAGTGTGTAAATGGTCGAATCTGAAGGGGGGAGGGTTAACTCTATTTGTTTGCAGAAAATGAAGTACGAAGTTCCCAGGTTCGTCATGGTCCAAAACATCCTACTTCTGCTGCTTGGTTGGTGGAAAACTCTCACGCCTTGTGACAAGAATCATGTAAGAAGGGTCCTTAGTAATTTTCCATCCTTATTAGACACCCGACCGAAGAGAGCACTAATTGAGGCCGTATGTTTTGGGCTGAGAAAAGGGCTGTCTTCCGCTTTGGTGACATATAAGTGACTCCTCTCTTAGAGGAAATAGGAGGTTTCGCTAAGCTTCCATGGGAAAGTCCAAGATTATTGGTACCAGAGAATTGCAGCCCTTGCAATTTTCTAAAAATGCTACGGTTCAAAAAAATGATGAATTGCTTTGTTTGAAGAAGTCGTACATCCCATTTGAATTCCTTTATGAGTGTTACTGGCATAGTAAGTCATATCGTCTCCATCATGAGGAACTCGCCATTACTTCTTTGGGTTGGACGCACCGTCGGGTTTATATGTTCATCGTCTGCTTCTTGAGGTTATTGATATTTCTAAAAAAAGGGAAGGATCCATACTCACCTAGCCATGGTCGCCAAGACTCTGATGGAAGGAATCGTGGGACAAAACTATACTATTATCCCTATGATCTTAACTGAAATATATCGAACTCTAGATCGGTAGAAACAGGGATTCTAGCAATTCGAGGGTTGAAATATGTTACTACAAGTTTGGTTGTTAGAGCAATTTCAGAGGGGAGAATATCACCAAGAGAGAAACTTGTCAAACCTTTCCCTCATCTTAAATGTCCCTAATATCAGCCGACAAAACCCAAACGCCCAAAACCAAACACCTCCCCAAGATACAAAGAACTAAAATCCATCGCCAAACCCTCCCACACCACATAAATATGCCATGCCTCCTAATAACCATAACCCTCAATCGGTACCTACTCCTCCACAACACCATCACCATCCAACTCAATATCTACAAACCACCACTTACCACATTCCTCAGAATGCACCACAACCAATACTCAATCAATGACCACCATTATGCCAAGATCCTCGGAATTCAACAAAGCAATCCTATATATGTGGAAACTATACCTCACACCCCACAACAAACCCTGTATATACCAAAATCTACCGAGAAGGATATACTCATCAAGAATATGGTGGAAGAACTCAAGAAGCTCACTGGCAGAGTTCAGAGTGTCGAAGATGGCAATGGTATTGAGGGTTCGAATTATGAGGATTTGTGCATTCAACTAGATTTAGAACTGCCAGAGGGTTACAAACCTCCCACGTTTGAAATGTTCGACGGAATTGGTGATCTGAGAGTGCATATAAGAACATACTGTGACAAGTTGGTAGGAGTTGGAAATGATGAACAAATTTATATGAAGTTGTTGATGAAGAACCTCACTAGAGATGCTTTGTCTTGGTACATCATTCATAACCTAAAGAAGTCAGTTAATTGGGTGAGCATTGTGTCAGATTTCATGGATCGATTCAGTTTCAACACAAAAAATGCACCAGACATTTTCTACATTCAAAATCTCAAGAAGAAACCAATATAAACCTTCAGCGAGTATGCTACTCGTTGAAGGTCTGAAGCTGCGAAATAAGACTGGCACTTGAAGAAGAACAGATGAATAAGTTGTTCATCAGAGCTTAAGACCCACAATACTATGAAAGGTTAATGGTTATTGAAAACCAAAAGTTCTCTGACATCAAGCTAGGAGAGAGAATAGACGAAGGGATCAAAAGTCGAATGGTGACGAATTTCGAAGCACTCTAGGCCACAAATAACACTTTGCAGTCAAGACGTATCTATAAGAAGAAAGAAGTGGGTGCAATAATGGTAGCCCAAGTTCCGAAGTCTCCTGTCACATACTAAACACCTCAACCCACATACCAGCACCCCCAGATACCAACAACCTGCTGCCACCTGCCACACATATAATACCCAATCCACATATTACCACTCACCACCACCAGCCCGCCAAAACTATCAAAAATCAAGACCAAACTTTGACTGCTGAGCAACTAGGAAATACACTCCGATTGAACTACTTAAAGGTTATCCCATTAGCCTTGATCCGGAGTTGATTTTTAGTTGTCTGAAAATGTCGAATCCAACAATAAGATATTTTCTTGGTACATCTAACCCAATCAGTTGAACCCATAGACTAACTCTACGAGAGACTGAAGGCTACCGATTATGTCACTCCCATTCCCGTTGTTACTATGGAAAATTCTTCTCAGTGGATTAACCCAAACAAGACATGTTCCTATCACTCAGGCACAAAGGGTCATACCATTGATGAATGTCGCACTCTAAAGAACAAGATCCATACATTAATTGACACTAAAGTCAGACAAGAAAATGAGATTGCACCTTCATAATAATCCTCTCCCAAATCATAGAGGTGAGGAAGTAAATGTGATAGAGACCAATGAAGAATGGGATCGAGAAGGGTCAGTTGGACTCATTCGGGATGGGGATGATCTTAAAACATCTCCTGTCAACCTCACACCCATTGTAGTGCAAACCCAGGCACCAATCGAGGTTGAAGTAGCTTCACCAGCACCGTTTGAAGTTGAGATGTCCATATCATTCACTGTGATGGTAGAACCTACTCCATCTTACTAGTATAAAGCTATTGCATGGGATTATGTTGGGGAAGCAAGAAGAAAAGGAAAAGCAAAAATGGAAGAAAAAGGCACAGCACATGGCGTGACTAGAAACGGTAGGGTTTATACACCCGAGCATTTAGGAGGAACAAGAAAAGAAGCTGCATCTAAGCTACCTGTCATCGAGACGGATCCCGATGACCTTTGGAGAAAAGTTCAAGCGAGATAACACTCTGTGGTCGATCATTTGAAAAAAAACTCCCACCCATATATCCATCAAATCACTGTTGCAAAACTCCGAGACACATAGGAATGCCCTAATAAAGGTGATGAGTGAAGCATATGTACACACCAATATCACTAGTGGGGAAATGGACAACATGGTCAGGCAGGTGTTAGAAAGCCACAAAATCACTTTCATGAAGGTGACCTGCCATCGGAAGGACTAAGTCACAACAAGGCACTACATATCACAGTGCAACTTGAGGACAAATTCATTGCTAGGTTTCTGATCGATGGGGGCTCAAGTCTTAACATATGTCCACTGGCTACAATAAAAATACTGGATAAAGTCCTGCACGAGATACGAGAAGGAAGTATGAAGGGTAAGGCATTTGATGGATCTTAGATGGCCATAATTAGAGAGATCAACCTCAACCTAGAGATGAGCCCAACATGGTTTGATGTTGAGTTTCAAGGGCGGGATATATCTGCGACCTACAATCTACTGTAGGGACGACCCTGGATATATGCCACAAGGGCTGTAGCTTATACTCTACATCAAGCAGTGAAGTTTGAATGGAATCATGAGGAAGTAATCATCCATGGAGACAGGAGTAATCCTATTTATACCAATCAGACTGTTCCAGTCATTGAGAACAAGAGGAAAGCTGGGGGAGACACATACCATTGCATTGAATGCGTCAATGCAATTAAAAAGTACAAATGGTGGAGCGACAAGATTGAAAGAATATTGCTACAAGTTATGATCCTGGCAAGGGTCTCAGCAAGAATCTCCAAGGGATCACCAAATTGGTACAACTGAAGTGTCATGGTACTAATTTTTTTCTTGGGTATGAATATACTTGGAAAGAATACCAAGATTGGTCTCCACCATAGTGTGGTCCTTATTATCCACTGGAACAACCGGTACCACATTTGCACCAGACATTTTATCAAGTTGACGTGATGTGGGGGTCTGAGGAAGACGAAGCTTTAGCTGGCATGAGAAGGTTATTTCTGGAAGATGAAGACATGAACTGCTGTGGGATAGTTGAGGATAAAGAGGAATACCTTACATTCAGATTGTGAAAAAAGAAGTTGTCCTCAAGAACTAGACTACTGCACCATCCTGGGCTCGTCGAGTTCCCGAGTAGCTTGGCAATTAGCATAATTTATTTTTAAAGAAATTTTGAGCATTTAAGACATTTTTGGTATTTTGTTTTGAAATAATTGCTCAAGTCATCGAGCTGTACTTTTTTTTGATGTTCTCAAGATTTATTTAATGCATTGCTATTTTTAGTATTTATTATTATCTTGTATGTTTTCTCTCTACAACATTATTATTACTTGTCCTAATGAACCTACGACTATGGCATGCAATAAGACAATGCAACATAAGGATAGTGATTTAGAGGATCTGGAAGATGATATAATACCTGAGGAAATTGTTAGAGAAGTGGAAAATTTTGAATACAACCCTAAGTCTAATTTGGAGAAGACCGAGACGGTTAACATAAGGGATTCCAAAACAGTCAAGGAAACATGTATAAGTATTCACCTATCATCATCAGAGAAGGAAGAGCATGTCTAGTTCCTGAAGGAGTATGAAGACATCTTTGCATGGTCTTACGATTATATGGTAGGTCTAAGCACATCCATAGTGGCTCACAAGTAGGGGTGTTCATGGTTCGGTTTGGGTCACTTTTTCCTTTAAAAAACCAAACCAAGTAAGTCGATTTTTCAAATATTAGAACCAACCAAACCAATTAAGTCAGTTTTTCTCGATTCAGTTTATGTTGGTTATTTCGGTTTTTCGGTTATTTGTCAGTTTTTTCTTAAATATAAGACATACACTATCAAACACATATTCCGGCGACCACATTTTCAATATAACACTATCAAATCAATTGCCCTTTGAGAAATCAATTATTTACCAAAATATATTGATTATAATTGAATCAAATAACGATGAATAATTTAAGGATTCAATTAAAAATATGTTATTTTTAACACGAAATGGATTCTTACACTAAATAAAAGAAAAATACCAATCAAACTAGAATGTAAAGGTAAAGAACTATATTAAAAGTGCAAACTATTAACATTTACCATAAATTTTTTGAAACTTTGTCTAACAATATACATATATATGTAATAATAAATTTGAAATAGTTACTCCTATAGTCGGTTTGGTTGGGTTTTTTTCTGATTAAAACCAAAACCAAACCAAATTTGATCGGTTTTTAAATTTCAAAACCAAAACCAAACCAAACCAAAAAGTATCGATTTTTTTGGTCGGTTTGGTTTGGTTTTCGGTTTGGTTCGATTTTTCAGGTTTTTTGAACACCCCTACTCACAAGTTACCTACTGATACCATGTATCCACCAGTAAAACAAAAGCTTAGAAAATTCAAGATAGATATAAGTTTGAAAATAAAAGAGGAAGTCACTAAGAAAATTAAGGACAAGGTTCTCAGAGTGGTTGAATATCTCACCTGGTTAGCCAACATTGTGCCGGTTCTAAAGAAGGATGGAAAGGTTAGAGTATGTATCGGTTATCGGGATTTAGACATAGCAAGTTCCAAAGATGATTTCTCGTTGCCCATTATACACATACTAATCGATAACTGTGCCAAGAATGAACTCTAGTCTTTTGTGGATTGCTTTACGAGGTATCATCAGATCTGGATGGATGAAGAAGATGCCGAAAGACAACCTTTATCACACCATGGGGGATGTACTTCTAAAAAATAATGTCGTTTGGCCTAAAGAATGCTGGAGCCACTTATATAAGATCCATGATAACCATTTTCCAAGACATGATAAACAAGAAAATACAGGTGTACGTGGATGATGTCATCATCAAATCCAAAAGAAGCATGAATCATATATTAGACATGAGAAATTCTTTAATCGATTTTGAAGGTACAATCTAAATCTGAATCCTGCAAAGTGTGCCTTTAGAGTCCTTGCCGGAAAATTGCTAGGATTTATTGTTAGCCGCCGATGGATTGAATTGCACCCGTCAAAGGTCAAAGCTATCCAGGACTTGCCATCTCCAAAGAAAAAGAAAGATATGATGAGTTTCTTAGGGCGTTTCAACTACATCAGCCATTTCATAGCACAATCAACTGTGATTTGTGAACTGATTTTTAAAGTGTTGAAGAAAGATGCTGCAACAAGCTGGACAAAAGAATTCTAGAAAACCTTTGACAAAATCAAGGAGTATTTATCTAAACTACTTGATCTGGTCCCACTAGAACCAGAGAGACCATTGATGCTTTATTTATCTGTACTGGATGAGGCTTTTGGTTGTGTTCTAGGACAACACGATGAGACGGGAAGAAAGGAGCAGGACATATATTATATGAGTAAGAAATGTACCCTATGAAGCACGATACGCTTTTCTAGAGCGCACCTGTTGTGCTTTGACATAGATAGCTCAAAATTTGAGGCACTACTTCTGTGCCTACACCATATATCTCATATCAAGAATAGACCCATTGAAACACATCTTCCAGAAACCCATGCCTATCGGAAAGTTTGCAAAATGGTAGATATTGTTATGTGATTTTGACATCATCTATGTAATTCAGAAGACGGTCAAAGGGTGAGTATTGGTAGATTATTTGATAGAAATTCTTGTAGACGGAGAATACGAACCATTGAAAACGTATTTTCCTGACGAGCAAGTATCATTCATAGGAGAGGACATCACTAAAGAATCTGATGGTTGGATGATGTTGTTTGATGGAGCTGCAAGCTTTAAAGGAATGGGTATCAGAGTTATCTTAGTGTTAGAAATAGTCCAACACTATCTAGTATCTGCAAAACTCAAGTTTTCATGTACCAACAATATGGCAGAATATGAGGCTTGTATCTTAGGACTCAATTTAGAAAGTACGGGGGGGG
>MU702097.1:35879-51855 GCA_026770625.1 Nicotiana glauca | reverse complement strand
GGGGGGGGGGGGGGGGGTAAATTGTTGACTATTTAAAATTAGTGGACTAACACAAATATTAGTTAACTGACCACAGGGCAGAATGAAAGTAAGTAGTAAATAAAAGTAAATAACACATAATGATTTATACTGGTTCGGTACCGTTGTGGTACCTACATCAAGTTTCCCTTCAGTCACAAGGGTTCCATTAAGATATTTGAACAAAGTTACAATACAGATGGGTTTAACGTGTTCACCACCAATGAACAGTATCAACACTTGAGTTCAGAATAGTTGACACAACTCTCTTATGTATTCTAGTTCTCCCTATCTTTTGAGACACTGATAACTACGGGTTACAACATTTGAACTAAGAAGTATATAGACTTAGAATACAATGTGTGTAGTTGTGCAATCTTCTTCTTGAAAGATCAGCCTTCTTCTAGGAAAGTAAAGAGTCGTTAAGTGTTCAGCGAAATTAGAGGCACAAGATCTTTTATTAAGAGATTTGACCCAAGGGGTGCCTCTTCGAATGTTGATATTTGAAGAGCCCATATTCGATTGTGACCTTCCTTATCATACCTTGATATAAGGAGACGTTTACGCCTGGAGTAGTTTATTCACGATGCAGTAATTACTGACGGCATTTTTAATTAGAGAATCTATTATTGTCATTCTGAGTCCCCTTGATTGAGGATGAATCAATCTGCTTCTTTTGATTGCCTTGTAATATAGTAACAATATCTTTATTCTTTCCTTACTTGCTATTTCGAATCCAGTAGCAATCTTGCTAAGAACCTCCATTCTTTCCTTACTTGCTATTTCGAATCCAGTAGCAATCGTGTTGAGCACCTCCATTCTTTCTTTTTTGTTTGTACTGTAAATATAACATAAGATAATATTGTCATCATTGAAACTTAAACTTAAGCCTGTCAATCTCCCCTGTTTTGAAGATGACAATCAAGAAGGAGTAAACAAACTAATTTAAGATACTTCCTTTTTAAGGAGTTGCTCCCCCTGAGTTGTTGCTTCCTGTGATCTTCCATTATGTTGTTCCCATATCTTCTCCTGAGTTATTTACTCATATTTTCTCCCTATTTGACATCAGCCAAAATGTAAACAGACATACACGGAGAAAGATAGAATATAATGTTCATACTAATAAGATGGTTAGAGCATTAGAGCCTTTAACAGAGACTTAGTTAGTATAGACCAAAAATATTATCTAAAAGCAACCACCAACAAAAGTAAGCAAATCTAAAAAAAATTGTTTGTCATAACAGCACAGCCAGAGGTATTAACTTCGTCCCAGAAAGTACTTGAGGGTTTTGATCACTTTGGTGAAGAAGGAGTCATAGGAATTCATAACATCCTTGACGAGTTTGTCCATCTTTTCACTAATGGAATTGAAAGCCCTAGTTCCTTGTCTTCTTGTTGCTCCTATGTCAATCCGAAGCTTGGACACATCTATACATGTCTCCTTAGTGACATCCTTGATATTATCTACCTATTCTTTCATCTCCACAAGCAACAACTTGATTCCATCGAGGTAGTGTTGAATTTGTGGAAAAATCTGGGAGGTAGCCAACTGAGAAGTTGGTCGATCAACTGGAGCCGGAGAACTTTCAGCCTTGGCCCTCTTAACCCAACCATCATTACCCAGAATGTACCCCATCACAGAAAAATAATTCTTATCATAAGTACTGGAGATGTGCTTGAGTGAAAAGGGTGCCAAGTCTACTTTCATAACTTCCAGAATATGAGAGATAAGAAGACCATAGGGCAGGCATGTAGCAGAGGAGGAAATATACCTGATACTCTCAAGCATATTGACGAATCCACACAAACCATTTAAGATGTTTACCATTAACCAAATGGTAAAGGACAAAGACATCTCTAGTGGACACAGAACTGAGGGACCCAGATCTGGGAAGAGGAGTGGGGGCACTCATAAGTGCCAAGACACGGTGTTCAAACTTAAGATTTTTGGGGCCAATATTAGGGATGTTATTAGACGGAAAATTTTTGCTTCATCAAAGAACACTTCAAAGTCTTTGAGCCAAGAATTATGGACAAACACATCATACGCACTAAACTTGGCAGAGAAGATCTTTTCAAATTGCTAGGAGTCCAATTCTAGTCTCTAAAACCACACATTCCAAATAATCTTTATCATTCACAAAAAGATTTGCATAAAACATTCTCACAGGTTCCTCCTACACAAAATTTCCAAGAGTTCCAAATATAAGGGAAAGTTGCTGAAAATCGAAAATTGCAGTCACATCAAAATGAAGGCTTTTCACAAGATAGAGACTTACAGAGCATCCATAAGCCATGGATTTTGACTTGTAGGACTCAAATGTCTCCTTTTCACTGGGGCCACAGAAGATTAGCTTGTGTTCAGAACCCAACTCCAAGCGTTCCACTCTCCCTTTTTGCATGCAGCCTTTTTGGGGTTTGTTCCTTGGGTCTCTTGCCGGCCTTTTTCTGGCTAATAGAATGATTTTCAGATGTACCATTTCTATCATAATTTTTCTGAGAAAGTCAGATTCAATGGATGATGCCACATCCACAGTTTCTTCAGTGTTGAGATATTTTTGAAACCTTCGACTGCGTCTGGTTGCAAAGGAGGGATTTTTTTTTTGCCGTGGTGAGAGGAGTTGTTTGGTAGTGAATGAGAGAAGCGTTGGAGATGGAGGGTTTTTATCGAGGATTTTGAGGAGACCAAAGAGGCATATTGGTTAAAAGAAGGATTAAGTGCAGACGGAAGTGATGGTTTAGAAGTGACTGATCGGTGTACTTGTAATAATTACACTTTTACAAAAAATTAATTAGAACACAGATAATTTAAGGAAATAAAATATTATAAAAGAACGTAAAAATATTTGAGCACTTAAGGAAATATTTGATTTACAAATTTGGCACAGTGTCAATCTTTTTTCGAAGAGTGCAAAGTCTTTCTTCCAAAAGTGGTTTAGTAAAAATATCAGCAAGTTGAGAATCAGTGCTAATAAACTCTAAAGTAATATCACCATTTGCTACATGATCATGGATAAAATGATGTTTAATTTCTATATGCTTTGCTCTAGAATGATGCACCTAATTTTGTGATAAGCAGATGGCACAAGTGTTGTCACAAAAATAGGAGTAGAAGTAAGAGATAAATCATAATCAAGAAATTGGTTCATGATCCATAGGACTTGTGTACAGCAGCTTCCAATAGCTAGGCATTCTGCCTCAGCCATTGATAGTGCAAAAAAATTTTGTTTCTCGCTATGCCAAGATACTAATGCATTTCCCAGCAATTGACATGTCCTACTAGTACTCTTCCTATAAATCTTGTCTACTACAAAATCTACATATGAAAAGCCTCTCAGAGAGAAATTATTATAATGATCATACCATTGTCCTAACTCAGGAGTATCAATTAAATATCTAATAATACGTTTAACACCAGTAAGATAGGATTCCATAGGAGCCGACTGAAATCTAGCACATTTACATATACTAAACATAATATATGATGGACTGGCAGTTAAATAAAGTAGAGATCCAATCATCCCTCTATACATGGTTTTATCAACCATTTTCCATTGTCGTCTTCATCTAGCACGATAGTTAGACTCATTGGAGTGCCAATATATTTAGTATGTTCCATCCCAATTTTTTTGATGAGTTCCTTGGTATACTTGGTTGGCTGATGAAAATCCCTTTAAGGGACTGCTTGATTTGAAGTCCAAGGAAGAATATCAGTTCTCCTATCATGCTCATTTCAATTCTCCTTTCATGGAGAGAAAAAATTCTTCACAAAGAACATATTTAGGGCTACCGTGTTTGCTTAAAACTATAAATTATTGCCTTGTTGATAATTCATAAGTGTTGTGGGTAATTTTTGGCCCCAATTGATGTGTGTTTGATTCACCTTAGATTAGATGGAAAAGCTCTTAACTTATGGAGGTGAGACTTTCTTTAACTGCTTGAGGACAAGCAAAAGCTTAAGTTTGTGAGAGTTGATAAGTGGGGATTTTAATTATTTATTAGTGCCTTTTAGCTTTCGTTTTCATCAAAAAGTATTTAACTATATTCTTGAAAACTGATGAAATATGCTTAATTGTAGGAGTATGAGAAAATGAGCCAAAAACATGAAAAGTCAATTCAATAAGGAATGATCTAAACTCAAGGACAAAACAGGAACAAAAGCATAAAGTGCGGACTGCATATTTCCATCTGCGGCCTAGAATGTGAAGAGAAGTCTGTCAGAAGACTAGTGCAACGTGCGAACCACATAATTATTGCGCTGCCACAGAAGCTTACCAAGAGCAGAAGTTCAGAGAGTGTACATATAGAGTTCAAAGGAAGTGTGGACCACACAATTATTGTGTGGCCGCAGAAGTCAGCCATGCGGGCGCACATAGAATTAAGCAGTCCGTAAGAGAGCTGTGTACGGCGGCACCAGGATTTGTGCACTGTAGAACATAAGAGATTTACTACATTCCAAAATTCTACGGTGGCAGATTCAACTCCTGTCAACCAAAGTGCGGACCACACATGAAATTGTGCAGCCGCAGAACCTTCGAAAGGGCATTTTTGTTCAAAATTTCCAGCTTTGTTTAAATAGAGTAGTTTCATGAAATTAGGTCAAGTTTTGAATATTGAAACTTTTGTAGTCGTTTTTCCTTACTGCTTTAGGAAACTTTAGCTTACTTTGATGATTTAACATTGGATTTTTATCTTTTAATCTTTCAATATGTGTTTTATGACTTATTTTCTTCTATTCCCATTATGAGTAGCTAGATTCTTAACTAGGATTATGACCCAACTCTAGTGTATAAACCTAATGGGTCTTTAATTTATGGCTTGTTTATGGTTGGGTATTTATTATTTAGCCTTGTTCTTGCTTTTTTATTGTAGAATTAATGATTACAAATATTAGTTCATGCCTATTTGACTTGGTCTCTACTTGAGAAAGAATGACTTAGTCTATAAAACTTGGCTAACAAGAATTTGGGATGAAATCAAGAGATTGATAGTCTCAATTAACGTCTTGAACCTAGAGACAGTAAAATCCGACTTGAGTATTTTATCAACTGTTTGGTTCAATATCCATTTGGACTTGAGATAGAGAAATTGGACAAAATCACGGTATTGACTGGGTACTTGAGTATTCATAGATATAATACACCCCAACCAATAAAACAAGCTTTAAAGTTTACAATCTGTTAGGCAAATACCTAGGTGAAGGTCATAGCCCTTGGCGTTTTACATTATATGAAAACAACAACAAAAACACAACTTCTTAGTTTCAAATATTTATCTTGCAATATTAGTTTAAATTTGACCGAGACCATATTTGTGGAAATACAATCTAAGATAGTTCAAACTCATTCACCATAATATATACTCCTAAATCATGTTCATATAGCTTCCGGTGGATTCGATCCCAACTTTTAATTGGGTATTATTATTGCAATCGAACATTTAATAACCTCGAATAGATGTGTGACTTGGACGAGATCACCTATGAAAGGGAATATAATATCGATTTGGACAACTATAAGGAGGAGAAACCGCACCCGCAAAAATTGAGTAGGAAACTCAATTTACCGGACAAGTATATCAAGAACCTTATGTATTTTCCCTATCACTAAATATAAATCTAGTTAATACTAGACCTATAATACATCACAATATACCGAATGAAATTAGAAAGAGAAAATATATACATTACAATTACGAATCATAAGATTGTTTACCATGAAAATGGTAACAACAATTAAATTTGTAAATGGGATTCTAAAAATATGTGATCCATTACCGACCTAGTTTGTAAGGGTGATGAATGCTAAAATATGGAGTAAAACAGTAAAGATCGAGCTAGCCAAAACGATAATCGAACCAGTGAGGGGACGTTCCCGGGCTTAGAGCAAGCCAGCAGATACCTCGGGGCCAGGCCTCGAGCCTACTTCGGGCCTATCGAGGGTAATCTTATTGAGGGTAGTCGAGAAGGGGATAACAGATAAGTATGTGAATACAAGGCTTTATACTGTCAATCTTGAGCTAAATAATAAAGAAAAAAAGAAGAACAATCAAAGAACAATAAAATGCTAGAGTGACCTCGGGGTCGAAGAACACAGATAACTTACAACAAAGAGATAGAGAGATATGTTATTGCTTATTGGAGAAGTGGAGCAATATCAGTCCCTTACAAGGTGGGATGAGTCCCCTTTATATTGGAGAGGGGACTCAGTAAAATATGTATACATTATTTACAAGAGTAGAAAGATGGGATGGCCTAATGCACGCCATCTCAGTAGGCTACAGATAGACCGGCCTTGTCAGGTGTAGCCGTGTGCTTCAGAGACCTCTTTTCTCACTCTGACCTTGGGCCCTGCTTCTTTCGATTCGGACCTCAAGGAGCCTTAGGCCAGGAACTCGATCGTGGCCTTCCACCCTCGGGGTCTCGGGGAAGGCTTCCAAAATTATCTTGATTTCTAAAATAAAGTATTGTGATTTTACAGTGTACAGATAGTCTTCGTGTTTCCTATATCGAAGAGATAGGAAACGGTATCGAATCATAGCCTCGTAGCCTTGATGTCATATTTTCCATGTTGTCATTCATGTAATAAATACCATAGCCCTGGAAATCGCACCGGGCCGCTGTTATATGCGAAGATCGAGGAGTTTATAAACTGTTGCAGGCTCGTCCCTTCTGTGTCCCTAATTGAATCCTATAAAACGATCTGATCCCCAGATGCTGCTCATATTTGCTCTCCCTCTAGGCTTGTGAACCAGAATCCCAATTTATTTGATATATCTTCATCCTTCTCTCTTTTTATTTTCGGAAGAGTTCCGTCATTATTTAAGGCCAGGACTTCCAGGATGGTACCCCATCAGAACTATACTGCATTATCGTCTCAGTCGGATAGGGGGGTAATAGGTCGATCTCTCACCTAGAGCAGTGGATCCCTTCCGAGCTTGATACGTTGAAGGATTTTACTATCGAGGCTCCCACATCCAAGCCGGGCCGATATGAGCATGTATCTAGATATATTAGTATTGTGACTAATGTTGAAAAAGTTATGAGTG
This sequence comes from Nicotiana glauca, assembly GCA_026770625.1. Classification (NCBI taxonomy): domain Eukaryota; kingdom Viridiplantae; phylum Streptophyta; class Magnoliopsida; order Solanales; family Solanaceae; genus Nicotiana; species Nicotiana glauca. Next base: position 44,790 of record MU702097.1, on the reverse strand, counting down.
ATTGCCGATGGAATGAAACAGTGACAGTGAGAATTCCTGGCGAAGATATTACCATTTCAGGGAAGGCTTTCGTTGCGTATACACCTAGCCGTTCACCCTGGGTCCCGACGAATCCGTGAAATCTCCTCCCTTGGATATCGACCCGGTGATCCTTGACTTCTGAACTCGGTATTGAGTGGCCCTTGGCCAGATCTCACCATCTTTTTGGAGGATCGTGCTGATGCTTAAGCATTTTACTGAGAAGATTCTAGGTGAAGTTCTCACTCTCAATCATCTGATCGGACTATACCGTCCTTGGTTGTACCTAGACTTGATCAAGCTTCATAAACGGTCCATAAAACCTTTCTTTTCAAGCATCGATGAGGGGAAGGATTGGGGGTGGATGAGTAGGTTTGTTTGGGTGCGCACCTCGGACATTATCCCGGTCCAATGGATTCCTTTTCCCGAATGGTGGAACTTTCAGCATAAGTATATCTTCTCTTTAATCGTTCCTCAACTTTTCTTTTGTGTTGTAATAACCTCTCGGTGACAGCTTCTCCTTGGCATTCTGAGGTGGTTCTAGACTTGGCGAGGTGGATAGAGTGCTTAGACAGAAGGTTTTCGTATCATCTTTGATCCTAGGACCTCGTGGTCGATAGGTGTTGGGTGGCCAAGAACCATGGTGGGTTTCTTTTCTGTATGTGTCTCATATTTTATATTCGCTTTATGCTCCACTCATCGTGTTGATGCAGGCCTTGGGGAAAAGATGTTGATGAGGCTAGCCCCTGGTGGTGAAAAGGAGGCCTTGGGAGTCGGCGCCGGCAAGAAAAGGAAAACAAGAGAGGTCGTTTCCCGAACCAATGAAGCTGCTATCCTGAGCTCTAACCTGGATCCCGATATAGGCGGGGAAGAAGGTGATGATGGCAGTCTACTGAGAAGGAGGTCGAGGACCAGCGAGAGGGGTTTGCAGGTGCCCTGGACAGAGGTTGCAAAGTCTACGAAAGCCAGGGCTAGCAAGGCTAAGGCGGCGAAGGTTGTTGGTGAGGAAACCGATATGGTTTTGAACCGCTCGGCCAGATTTGAAGTAGCTTCTGCCATCAGGGCTATAGGCTTAGATGGGACGGAGTTTGGAGCCTTCCCGGGGCATGGAATGCTATTAAGTAGGGTTTATAACTCGAATGACTTCATATGAAATCATTCAGTTTCATCGGGTGAATTGAGAGACGTCGGGAGGATGGTTGATGCGATGGCCGATACTTCCTTTGGAGAGGAAGGCACTTTTGCCAACATCCTCGATGACGTACCTGACGGGGTTAATCTTGATGTAACTGACGTTATTGATGCAGCAAAGAAATCCCAGCGGCAGGTGAAAATTTTCCTTTGGGTGTTTCCCTTCGCCCTTGGGCTTTATTCATCGCTTTTCTCAAATTCCTTATTGTCACACCTCCTTTTTCCGAAAAGGTTTTTACGATACCCCGGGGAAGGGATATAATAAAGAAAGGAGTTTTTCCAAGTAAAGGACAATCGGAACGGGATTCGTTTTTAATATTCAGAGTCGCCACTTGGAAGATTTATGGTGTCCCAAGTCACCGATTTGAATCCCGAATTGAGGAAGGGTTTGACTCTGTTTAACAGTCGCGAACCAGAAATTCGGGTAAGGAATTCTGTTAACCCGGGAGAAGCTGTTAGGCATTCCCGAGTTCCGTGGTTCTAGCACGGTCGCTCAACTGTTATATTTGGCTAAAATTTAATTTTTGTACATGTTACCTTACTTGTGCAATTTTTAAAATTAATTACCGGTTTTATCAATTATTTTTATTTAAGAAAGTGAACGTTGTTTAAGTACATGTTTTCGGATCACGTCATATGAAATGCACCCGGATCCTCGACACATTCTTATCGACGTTTTAGGATTTGGATTTGGGTTGCATGAAATGCACACCCGTATTAGGAAGGTAAGATTATTAGAAATGCACACCAGCTCTCATGGTCTCCTAGCTGTTGTATTAAATAACTTATCTTCAGATGCTAATTTCATACAATTTAAAGAGTTAAACCAAATCATGAATAGACTTAGCCAATTCACTTTGATAAAACAAATGAAACTTTTGATTTCATTTTTGGTTTCAATTTTTTTTCCTTGTAAGCTATTAGAAAGCTGTTAAGGTAAGAAGAAGCAAACTTGAAAATATGAAACTAAAAACCAAGTGACCTTGTCAAAATGTATTCTTCGTTATTTGTCAAGCATTCATTGGATTATGAAAACAGGAAGATAACATTATTACTTGTATTAGTGAATCCTAAATTACTCTAAGTTCAAGCATGTATTTAAAACGAACTACAACTCTTAAAATAATACTAGAGATTATGACTATTTCCAGATTTAATTCCAGCACATTACATTAAACAATTCTCCTATCTTCATCAGTACAAACGAACAAAGAACATAACAAACTAACAAAAGCTTAATGAGTAATTTTACAATTCAATCGTCAATATAATAGTCCTAATTATAACAGTCCACAATCTACTATTACTATTGAAATGAGTTCGAATAAGTCAATTAAAAATTGATATTAAAGCTCAATGAACCAAACGAACAATAATATAGAATTCAAATACACATATGTATTTCATAAGCTTCAAATAATCCTTTCACATGAATACAACTTCAAGCTGAAGCAGAATGATACCTGAGATGAGGAATCCAAAAGGAATAAAAGAGTATCAGCAATTTTTATTGTAAAATTATCCACAAACAACTGCAACAGCACATCAGCAGTCCAATAACAGCTCCAAAATGAACCATGAATATCCAAAAAACAACCAGATCAGCAAATAGGCAATCAAACTCAATTGAATTCAATTCCGAGCTTGAATATAGACTAATTTTTTTGGATTATTCTACTAGATTCTAATGTTGTCGAGTTTTGGAAGTATTGAATTTCGAAAATTTGGATCTAGAATGGCAGAAATTACTTAGGAGATATTTCAGATTTTCAAAACTTGTAAGCATTTCAATGCCTATTTATAGAGTTAGATTTGGAGGGAATTTTAAACTTCAGAATTTGTACTTTAGTCCCTATGTTATTTCACTTATACCCTTATTCTTTAACTTGTAATTCAATTGACTATACCTATTTGTTAAGAATTATATTAATTCCCCAATCTACAATCTTCTAACCTAGTGTAATTCCCTATCTACCCTCACTTCACTTCAAAATCTATCCAATTACCTTTTTTCTATACCCAAAATACCCCCCTTCCTTTTGTTAATTATTACTAACCCTTTTTATGTACCCAAAATACCCCTGAAACTTAGTTGAATTTACTAACTAAACCTACCTACCATTCATCCTTTTACCCCTGAACAGTCGGTATTTTAATTGTCAATTATAACTACCTAATTATCAAAAATTAATCAAAATTAACAAATCTAATTAACTAACAATTAGGAACTTAACAGCTATAACCAGTCATACTAATTACTGTCAATTAATCCTATGTAACCAAATTAGGTATCACAATTAATACTGATACAACTATCAATTATCAAAAATTAACAATTATCAAAATAAACTAATATCAAAAATTACCAACATGAACAAATGCTGTCAATAAAACAAAATCTAATAATTCTCATCAATTTAATGACAAAAATATATACACTTAACCATATTAAATTTTAATTTTTAAAATCTAAAATTCTACTTTTTTAAATAACAGAGATTAAAAGACAACTAATCAGAAAATAATAAAAAACATATAAATGAACACATGCAAAAGAAAACAGAAAATAAAAGAGGAAAATACTTAGCTTTTAGTCACTGGACGGTCTACTAGACATCAAGATTCACAAGAACGTAAGAGAAAAGCCTTATAGCAATTTTTGTGAACTTTGACTTCATCGGAGAACTTTCAGAATCAAAATTGACCCGTTCCAGTTGTTTTTGATATTCAAGACTTTAAGAATCATGTAGAGGGCATCAAGAAAGATCTATGGTGTAATTTTGGGCTAGGTTGGGTGAGGTGTTTTTCGCCGAAATTAGGGTTCCGGCGAGACAACTTTGGTTATTCGAGACGCTAGGGAAAGATTCGAAGGAAATGAAATGGAAGGGTGGAAAGAGGAATTCACGACAGTTTACTGGTGTAAATTTGAGGGTGGTTGATGTGGGTAGTGTTTTCCGCCGGTAGGGTTCCGCCGGGTTGACAGGGAAGACAATGGCGGCTAGGGTTTGAGGACGAAGAGGGTAAAAAATGTTTTATGGTTTTTAATTTCATATTGATATATTAAAAGGCCACCCAATGATCACAACCGTTGGATGTATTAAAATTCACGGCTCAGATTTCTTGGGCATCCAAACGGTGCCGTTTTATTTATTAAAGGGTAAGACCATGACTGTTGGATCAAGGTAATGAAGGGCTGGGATTAAATGCCTTTAAACGGCATCGTTTGGGTTACATGGGGGCAGACCGGATTATTTAATTTGGGCCTGGGGATGGGTGAATTGGGTATGGTAGATTTTTAGGCCAAAATTAATTGTCTTTTCTTTTCTTGTTATTTCTTTTGCTTTTGCATTTATTTCCCTTTTTATTTTATATTTTACTTTGCATTATTTTTTTCTGATTTTGTAAAAATTAAAACAACACCTAATTAAACTAATTAACTTCTAAAATTATTCAAAAATCAATTATCAACTCAATTTGCATAGGAACTATATTTTTTTATGAATTTCTTTAAATTTTGTTCTGAAGCTAATTAATACTAAAAATAAAAAATTAAAATCCTAAATGCAAATGCATATTTTTTTGTATTTTTAATATGAATTATTATGCAGCTAATTAACACAAAAATGCAAAAATATCAACAAAAAATTGTAAAAATAAAAGAAAATGATTTTGTTTGGATTTTAGGAATAATTTGCTTAGGGCAAAAATCACGTGCTCACAGCTTCCCCTCTTTGCCCGGAAATACGAAGAGTTTTCGTGCAAAGACAAGTGAGCGGTAATGAGAGATTTTTGCCCATTCGCATATTCCGTGTGAAGCATTTTGAAAAGTTTGACTGCACCCTGCTTCAGAGGTTGCCTACATATCCCGGGCTAAATAGGAATCATGTCAGTGTAGTTTAGGAGTGTTTGGTAGCTGGGACTATCGGAAACTGTGATTTCACTGCTGTTGCTGCTTCTACTGCTCGCTGACCCCATTATTACACCATATAAAGATAAAATAAGCTAGCCTAAGCTATGCTTTATGAGTTACAAGAAATCCTATCTATGCCTTAAACTTGCTCTTGTGTTGCCTTGAACTTGTATCTTGTGCTCTTCCAATGGAATTCTAGCTGTTGCCTTGGCGATGTTTTGAAATATGTGTCCATTCTTCAGGTGGACTCCTGCTTGCGACTGCTTGAAAGGATATTCCCTTGTTCTCCTGGCGGGCTCCTGCTTGCGATTGCTTTAAAATGTATTCCCTTGTTCTCCAGGTGGGCTCCTGCTTGCGATTACTTTGAGAAAGTATTCCCTTGTTATCCAAGTGGACTCCTGCTTACGACAAAAATGGACAACCAAAGAAAATTTTCTGCCCCAGTATGGTGACTGGGCATATCGTGTTATCAGATATTAAAATTAAAAATTTGGATTGTACTTCCCTTGTTTTCCATGCGGGTGCCTGTTTACTGCATTTGAAAAATATTTCCTTTGTTCTTCAGGTGGGCTCCTGCTTGCTGAATTTGAAAAATATTCCCTTTATTCTTCAGGTGGGCTCCTGCTTGCTGAATTTGAAAAATATTCCCTTTATTCTTCAGGTGGGCTCCTGCTTGCTGAATTTGAAAAATATTCCCTGTATTCTTCAGGTGGGCTCCTGATTGCTGAACTTGAAAAGTATTCCCTTGTTCTCCAGGTGGGCTCCTGACTGCTGAAGCTTGAAATGCATTCCCTTGTTCTCCAGGTGGGCTCCTGCTTGCTGAATTTGAAAAAAGATATTCCCTTGTTCTTCAGGTGGGCTCCTGCTTGAGATTGCTTTAAAATGTATTCTTTTGTTCTCCAGGTGGGCTCCTGCTTGCGATTACATTGCGAAAGTATTCCCTTATTATCCAGGTGGGCTCCAGTTTACAAAGAAAAATTCTTTCTGCCCCTGTTTTAATCAAAGAAAGATTTTTTAATATAAAAATGGTGGTTAGCTGCTGGCATTCTTGTCGGCCATGCTCCCGCTTCCGACTTTGCTCCGACTTGCTTCTTTGGACTTATTTTGACTTGCCATGACTTTCCGACTAATTTTCAAACCTTCTGATCCTTGATGACCCAAATGTTTTAGCTTGCGATAATGTTTTGGTGTTTCTATTCCCTTTTTGTGAAACTTTGTTTCTCCCTCCAATTATCTGATTATCCTCCCAATGGGATTTTCATTGGTCCTTCGTATTTTACTTTCCTTTAATATGTCCCGATCTCGTTGTGCCGTACAACTAGGAAACTGGTAGTTAGCTTTGACTGAAATGAAATGCAATGACCTTGAATGTTTTGAGGATAGAAAGACTCCGAAAGGAGAAAAAGGATAGGACTTATCTGAGTGGAAAGGCTGATTCCATTGATCGTGCCATGCATTTTGGATTAACCAGCCTAGTCTGTCCATCCAATCAACTTTCAATTACCACATTTGTTGTTCCATACTTTCCCAGTCTGACATGCACCAAAACCCAAACCTTGCTTGTTTTGTCATGTTTCAAACATCTTTCAACCACATACTTTCTTCATTTATCCAATCTGAAAACTCACTTTCGCCTTACGGTGCCCGTGAGGGTTTTCGCCAATAAGACTCTCTCATTTTTAATATCTCTCAACTCACGTCTCTTTACGGTGCCCGTGAGGGTTTTCGCCAATATGACTCTCTCATTTTCAATTTTCCTTTCTCCTGGTACCAGAGTGTTGTCGCAACACGAATCACCTTACCTGTTTGTATTGACATTTCTTAAAATTGATCAGAAGGTCTTTCTTTGGACCGTAATGTGGCTTTTGGATGGGTTTAGAAAGAATGGTATAAAGGCTCAAAATATTTCAATGTGGGTTCAAAAATTACAACTTTCGGAATCATATCTTTCACAACAAACATAACTTCTGCCCCAGTTTCATTCTTGGTGATTCTTGGACTTTTCTTTGGTTGTGACTGAACCTTAGTGAGGCTGCCTACGTACCCTTTCAGGATCAATTCAAACGTAGTTCAGGTCATAAAATCGCTTCATTGTTGTGATGCTTCCTTCCTTCCATTCTTCTTCTTTCTTTTCTTCTTTCTTTCTTTTCTTCTTTTTCTTTTCTTTTTCCTTTCTTTTATTTCTTTTCTTCTTTTTCTTTTTTTTTCTTTTTCTCCTTTTCTTTTCTTTTCTCTCTTTTTCCTTTTCTTTTTTTTCTTTTCTCTTTTCTTTTTCTTTTGTTTGATCCTCGAATTTTGTTGTTGATTCCGAAATAGGGATACGAAAGAAAATATAATAAGGCTCAAAGGGATAGCAAAGGATAAATTGTTTGGGTAGCAGAACAAAATGCCTTCATCATTTCAATCTCAAAATATATCGAATACAATCAGATACATAAAGATAAAGAAATCATACATAATATCTCTTGACTGCATCAGAATTGATAGCCATTTCTACACATTTTCCTTCTACATCTGTTAGATACAATGCACCATTGGACAACACTCGTGTTACAACAAATGGCCCCTTCCAGTTGGGAGCGAACTTTCCTTTTGCTTCAGCCCAGTGAGGTAAAATACGCCTCAATACCAATTGCCCTACTTCAAATTTCCATGGACGCACTTTCTTGTTATAAGCTCTGGCCATTCTCTGTTGGTACAATTGCCCATGACATACCGCTGCCAATCTTTTTTCATCAATCAAGCTCAATTGTTCCAGACGGGCTTTGACCCACTCATCATCATCAATTTCTACCTCCGCAATAATTCGAAGGGAGGGTATTTCAACTTCTGCAGGTATCACTACCTCCGTACCGTATACCAATTAATAAGGAGTCGCTCCTACCGAAGTGCGAACAGTAGTGCGATATCCTAGAAAAGCGAAGGGTAATTTCTCATGCCACTGCCTGGATCCTTCCACCATTTTCTGAAGTATTTTCTTGATATTCTTATTAGCTGCCTCAACTGCTCCATTCGCGTTAGGACGATATGGTGTGGAATTGCGGTGTGGAATTTTAAACTTCTGACATGCCTCCGCCATCAGATGACTGTTGAGATTGGCACCATTATCCGTGATAATCACCTTCAGAATTCCAAACTGGCAAATGATATTTGAATGCACAAAATCAACCATTTCCTTCTTGGTCACTGACTTGAAAGTTTTCGCCTCAACCCATTTAGTAAAATAATCAATGGCAACCAGAATAAACCTGTGCCCATTAGATGCTACTGGCTCAATCGGCCTAATGACATCCATTCCCCAAGCAACGAAGGGCCATGGTGCTGACATTGTATGCAACTCAGATGGTGGAGAATGAATCAAATCTCCATGTACTTGGCATTGATGACATTTGCGCACAAAGCTGATACAATCCCGTTCCATAGTAAGCCAGTAATAACCTGCTCAGAGAATTTTCTTTGCCAACACATACCCACTCATATGAGGCCCACAAACTCCGGCATGTACCTCGATCATAATAGTTGTAGCTTGTTTTGCATCCATACAGCTCAACAGACCAAGATCTGGAGTTATTTTGTACAAAACCCCTCCACTGAAGAAAAATCCGCTTGCCAAACATCTAATAGCTCTCTTTTGATCCCCCGTGGCCTGTGCCGGATATACTCCCATTCTGAAGTATTCTTTAATATCATGAAACCATGGCTCACCATCAAGCTCTTCTTCCACCATATTACAGTAAGCATGCTAATCTTGGACCTGAATCTGTAATGGGTCCACATAAGCCTTATCCGGAT
>MU702097.1:2419-21810 GCA_026770625.1 Nicotiana glauca | reverse complement strand
CAATTTAATGACAAAAATATATACACTTAACCATATCAAATTTTGATTTTTAAAATCTAAAATACTACTTTTTTAAAAAATAGAGATTAAAAGACAACTAATAAGAAAACAATCAAAAATATATAAATGAACACATGCAAAAGAAAACAGAAAATAAAAGAGGAAAATACTTAGCTTTTAGTCACTGGACGGTCTGCTAAACATCAAGATTCACAAGAACGTAAGAGAAAAGCCTTATAGCAATTTTTGTGAACTTTGACTTCATCGAAGAACTTTCTGAATCAAAATCGACCCGTTCCAGTTGTTTTTGATGTTCAGGACTTTAAGAATCATATAGAGGGCATCAAGAAAGATCTATGGTGTAATTTTGGGCTAGGTTGGGTGAGGTATTGTTCGCCGGAATTTGGGTTCCGGCGAGACAACTTTGATTATTCGAGACGCTAGGGAAAGATTCGAAGAAAATGAAATGGAAGGGTTGAAAGAGGAGTTCACAACGATTTACTGTTGTAAATTTGAGGGCGGTTGATGTGGGTAGTGTTTCCCGCCGGTAAGGTTCCGGCGGGTTGATAGGGAAGACAATGGCGGTTAGGGTTTGAGGACGAAGAGGGTGAAAAATATTTTCTGATTTTTAATTTCATATTGATATATTAAAAGGCCACCCAATGATCACAACAATTGGATGTATTAAAATGCACGGCTCAGATTCCTTGGGCATCCAAACAGTGTCGTTTTATTTATTAAAGGGTGAGGCCATGACCTTTGGATCAAGGTAATGAAGGGCTGGGATTAAATGCCTTTAAACGGCATCGTTTGGGTTACATGGGGGAAGACCGGGTTATTTAATTTGGGCCTGGGGACAGGTGAATTGGGTATGGTAGATTTTTAGGCCCAAATTAATTGTCTTTTCTTTTCTTGTTATTTCTTTTGCTTTTGCATTTATTTTCCTTTTTATTTTATATTTTACTTTGCATTATTTTTTTTTCTAATTTTGTAAAAATCAAAACAATACCTAATTAAACTAATTAACTTCTAAAATTATTTAAAAATCAATTATCAACTCAATTTGCATAGGAACTATATTTTTTTTATGAATTTCTTTAAATTTTGTTCTGAAACAAATCAATACATAATTAATACTAAAAATGAAAAATTAAAATCCTAAATGCAAATGCATATTTTTTGCATTTTTAATATGTATTATTATGCAGTTAATTAACACAAAAATGCAAAAATATTAACAAAAAATTGTAAAAATAAAAGAAAATTATTTTGTTTGGATTTTAAGAACAATTTGCTTAGGGCAAAAATCACGTGCTCACACTTATTATGCTGTAGTGCAAAGAGATATACGATCGTGTCATATCACAGCTCTATGGGGAAATCGGTTTAGGGTTTAGGGTTTAGGGTTTAGGGTTTTAGGGATTAGGGTTTAGGGTTTAGGGTTTAGGGTTTAGGGTTTGGGGTTTAGGGTTTGGGGTTTAGGGTTTAGGGTTCATGATGCCATTGCTTTGAGACTGACAGATTCTGAGTGTCGAGGCATCTGGGAGGTGAGGAGGTGAAGGATCATCGAGCCACTTTAGATGTGGCACTCCGGGAGAAGGCCGCTCTTACTGCACATGTATTCTTATTCTTTCTTTCATATCTGATCCTTCGCTCAGCGTCTATATACTAGTTTTGTGTTCACTTAATCGTTGCCTTATTTTGTAAAAAAGGTTGACCAGGGAAACTCGAGGATTGCTGAGTTGGAAACAATGGTTTCCGAGCTGAAGGAGTGGAATAAAAATGCAACTGAGGAGTTGCCGACATCACTAAGCCTTCTTTCATACGCCCACAAGGAGATTACCACTTTGACTGAGGCAAAGCTTGGTGCGGAACGAGATGCTAATATTTACAAGGCAGATGCGGCCATGGCGCATGTGATAGCCCGTGACATTTCCTGTCAGCCGAGCAGAAACTGGTCTGTGTTGTTGATCATTCCAAGGCGAAAGGAAAAAGAGAGGTTCTGGAAGAACTCAAGGCCCGGGGCTTTGAGTTATCTGCTGATCTAAACAAGGCCCATGAGATGGAGGAGGGATTGGAGCATCTAATTATTCCCGACGAGGGCAAAGAATATAGCGGTGAGGAGTAGTTTCCGAGCCCCCCTTTCTCCTTTTTTTCTTTCATATGTTCTCCCTTCCAAATACTGCAAAGATGTACAATTGTTTTGTTAATAGAAAAGGAGCCCTTATTTCGATAGCTCTTCTTGCTTCACAGCGCTGGGTATCAGACCTTCGGAACCCTTTTTGTATTCTGTAGCCGAGGTTGAGTTATGAACTCGGTGGATCGATGTCGGAGATTTAGGGGCCCCCCTCCTACTTTCACGGAATACGTAGGAGTCTGGAGTAATTCCGCCATCACACTCCCCAAGGGGAGTGTGATGTTAACTCGACCAGAATTAATTGGACTGCTTGGGAAATTTGGTCGGTTGTTGCCTGGCCCTTATATATTCGTATATTCCTTCCTCAAGTGACGATTACTGTAGTTTCTTATTTGATAGGCTCATCTTCTCTGTAGAGACAGGTACTTTCCGCGAGCTTCCATATTCCTCTACTTCAGGCAATTTCTGCTTGGATACTCTTCCTCTTTCTATTATTCTATTGTGGCCATAGCCGTTGCTTTGACGTCTGATGTTCGGGCGAAGGGTACTTCTTCCTGTATTTTGCCTTTGGCTGGTGATAGCGGTCCTTCTCCGATATTGGGAGAGCGGTGCCCGGAGTGCACATTCTTGAGAGGCATTGCTATGCTGGGAAAACCTCCGAATGTTCTAGGTCACTGGAGGCATATGTCGAGGATAGCCTCTTCGGTGGTAGAGGAGAACCTCGAGGCAATCAGGAGAAAATGTAGATGGGGGGAAGGCATGGTCCTGCAAGCCCCTTCCCCTGCGGAGAACGTCACGACGTATGTTGAAGGCTTCTTGAGTGTGTACACCATCGTGCTCGAGCCAAGTTCCCCGGACCGGATTGCGCTTGATTTTTGTAGAAGTTCATCCTTACTTCTAGAGCATAGTATGGTCGATGAGATACTTTGCTCACAAGGCTGGGATAGATTTTACTCTTAGTCACCTTATAAGGCTATACTAGCCATTGTGCTTTCGAGGCCTGGTTGCTCTCCAGTGTTGTTCTACCCGAGCTCTCATGATCGGCGGCCAAGAGGATGAAGACCACAGATGGATGAGCCAGTTTGTTTGAGTTCGGACGACCGACGTTATTCCCGGAGAATTCTTACCATTTCCTGAGAAATGGAGTTCCATAAGTAAGCTCTCTGTTCGAGATGTCTTTTCTTTCCTTCATACGAGGTAGGACTCACAGTGACTTCTTCCTATCTTTTTTTTGTAGCTGCTCGTAGGTTGCCTGATGAGGTTCCGAACTTAGCCGAATGGTCTCGCAAACTAGCAGCATGCTGGACTCATGATAGGCGCCGGTGGCGAGATCTTTCAAAAGGGATGTGGGAGGTAAATTACCGTGGTAGGTGTCTGACGTTCCCTTCCCACTCCTCTCTCTTCTTTTTCAAGGGCGGCCTCCCCTTTGCTGATCTACTCGGTTTCCCTACGGCAGGCACCGGAGTTTTTTCGAGGTGAGATTGCCGGTTCAAGAATTGAGGAGTGCTGGAAAAAGGAAAGATGTTCTATGGTGTGTAGAGGCTTACGGTAAGGCACCTTCTCCGCAACAGCTGAGAGGAAATAATTTGATTGGTCGGCCAGCTTCCAGGATCGAAGTTTTATTGGACATAGCTTCGGCCCTTGGTGAGGCTCATCGTTCTGGTCTTGCAGTGAGTTTTTGCTCGAGATAAAGATGTTCCAGCCCCGTATTTCCTTTCTTTTTCTTCATGCGCTTGGCTTTTTTTCAGGATTTTGATAGGCTCAAAGTCGAGTTGCTTCATTGCGAGACCCATCTGCAGAAGGCTCAAGAAAGGGAAAGGTCCTTCCAGCTTCTACGCGCGGTAAAGGAAAGCGAGCTCGCTTATTTAAGGTGCGGGGTAGACCGAAGCCATGCTCGAGAAGTCCTCTTGGACAAATAGGTATTCCACCTTGTTCGTTCGTATTTCCTTCACATCTCTTTTTCTATCTTTGTCGGTCTTTGAAGTGTTGCTGTTCTAGTTGAAGGGTAAAACGGATGAGCTAGCGTAACTCTAGGGCGAGGTGCTGCCGCCAACTGTGAACTTGCTGAGCTACGGGTGTGCCCTTGCCCTCATTTGGGAGCTAAAGAGAGTGTTCGGGCCATGACATCCGGCTTTGAGGTGCAACTTCAGGCTGCTCGCGCAGATGATTCTGCTCGGGCGAAGATGGTTGTGAGGCTCTCATCCGAGCTATCGAGGGCAAAAATTGAGGTGGCGGATGCCCGGGCCGAGGTCATAATAAATAACACCCATTCGAGGCAAAAGATAGCTGCTTATTCAAAGAGCATCGCCGTTGTTAGGGCCAAGTTGATGAAGGCCCTTGATCGTGCAAGCAATAGTAGAGAGTACAAGAGGTACAAATCCCAGAGGGAAACCATCGAAGAGATTCACGATCAAGGTTTTGATCTCTCAGAGGAGGTCAAACATGCCAAGGGAGTAGAGTTTGATGCCAAGTTTCTGATATCTGATGATGAGGTGGAGGCCGAGGGGCCGTAGCTGCCAAAAGGAAAATAAAGAGGGAACAAACATTCCCTGCCTCCTTTGCCGTGTATACATACATATAGATCCCATCATATAATGTGGACAGAGATTTTGTTCTATAATTGATATATAATTAATAAGAAAGGGGGAGCTCTGTAATTTGCAATTTTTGCGTTTTTAATCGCCGGAGTTTTCCCACCGGACCGATTCGATCCTGGAGTAGTCTTTAGGCTTGAGTTTCAGGTTCAGTCTCTGAGTCGGGATCCTACCTCGAGCTTATTTTATCCTCGAGCTCGTTTGGGCTGGTGATACTGACTTTCATTCTCTACCCTTGGGCGTTTGGCGATTTTACGGGTTTAGTCTCCAAGTCGCAATGCGATTCGAGCTGTAATCGACCTTAAATCTCATCTGAGTTTTTGGCTAGCGATGGTGGACTTTCTACTACTTGGTATCGAGACCTTTTGATACAGGGCCTAGAGGCTCGCTTAGCCGACGACAATGGCACTTACACTGTTTGGTCATAGAGACCTTTTGATATGAGGCCCGAAGGTTTTGCTTAGTTTAACTATTTTGGATCCGGTCTCCGAATCAGGTTACAATTCAGGCTCACTTTAATCCTCAAGTTGTCAATTTTCAAGCTGATGGTCGTAAAGACCTTTTGGTGTGAGGCCCCGAGGCTTTTCTTAACCAGTAACAATGGCACTTATGCAGTTTGATGTGAGTCCCAGAGGCTTTTTATAGGCTTTGTTTCCTCTCGTTAACGTCGTATTGATTTTTTTTGCCTGACCCATCGTCAGTTCTAAAAGAATCTCGATTTCAAGTCACAGTCGGCGATGTTTTGAGCACCTCGGAAGGTTCGTAGTCCATTGGTCGAGTAGATCGACGCTTTTGCGATTTTAGAGCGGACATGGTCGAGACTCATTTTTTTTCCTGTTGAGGGAAGCCTATGTTTAACCGATTCTTTCCGAAGCAGATTCGGAGGATTTTTTAGAAATCGTCCCCGAGTCGCATTTCTTGGGTTGTATTAGCCGATTCGACCAGAGTCATATGGGTTTGGCAGGGGTAATTTTTGATCCCGAGAAGCCGTTTTAGGCATCTACACTGAGGGTATGCCCTTTAGGGATTCTTACAAATGCAACATAAAGCCTAAACTGCAGGATTTTTCATGCATGTTGAGGTCTTACAGTTTGCCATGCCTGTTGAGCTTTTATAGTTTATGAAGAATAGATCTGGTTTTGCCGAGGCTGCCCATTACGGTCTTACAATTTTGGATTTTCTAGTCCGTGGCGATTGGTGACAGTCTCCGAGTCATCGAGTTTCCTTGAAGACAACTTCTCATGATCTCAGAGCTATTTTCTGGAGGCTTGGTGAGCCCGGAGTTTCGACACTGGCGTCGCGTAAGTTGTCAAATTGCTCATGGTGACTCTCCGAATATATCGGATCATTTTAGGCCTGAATACGGCCTTTTGTAGTCTTGGGGTCATATCGCAAGGGCTTTGTGAGCCCGGAACCCTGACCCTGGGGTCGCGAGGATGCCGAATTGATTAAGTCTTTGAGTGTTTCGGGATGTATTTGATATAGAGTTTTTTTGCTAAGGATAAACCTAAATATTTTTCTTCGAAACGTCGAATGCTTGGAAAATATACTTTATTGCTTAGAGAATATATAAGTTATAAATATGTTGTTCTGTAGTCGTGAGTCTGGTCTACATGGGTGTGACTCTCCTGATTATCCGTTGTGTTTGTATGGTTCCATATTGGAAAATACAGAGAGATAATGGACTTATTGGGTCCCTTCCCTGGGACGTGCAGTTCTGTTAATAATCTTATTGCCGGAACACTCTTCCTAATAGAAACCTGATCGAGGAAAGAATGCCCGGCGGCCCCATGGCAGCCGTGAATCCTTGAGCGAGATCAAGAACTACTGAATGCCTTTGCTGTCTGCCTGTGTACAGATTAGCAACAAGAAAGGAAAAAAGGAGATGATAAAAGGATGTTGCATTCCTAGGAATATGCCCCTCGGCAATTGTATTCCTCGTCCGGCTAGGCTGGGCCGAAGACGCGAGTGATCTTACCCTTTTACCTCATTTGAGGATAACTCCGGTCATGGGCGTAAGGCGAGGAATCTCCTTCTGTCGCTTGTAGCCAGATGCTTTGGCTCCGTGTCTGTCATGGATTTTCACACCCTTGGGGGAGTAGGGCCGGAATTGCGTCTTGGGCGATATATTCGTTGTTGTCTGTTCAAAGCATCTGCACCCTGCGTTACTCGGCGTACTAGCCTGAGCTCAGGCGGGCCGCGCATGGGGAGCGATTTGGTCATTGTGGCAGTCTCCATTGGGGACATATCAACGATCCAGCCCGAGAGTGACGTTGGCCGGGGTTGTCCTATTGGCTTTGGCTCGACAGTGTCGGTATAACTATGGCTGATACACCTGTAATCACAAATGTATGTTTTATTGGAAATGAGTGTGAAAGAATGAAGGGATTAACAATACGTTATGTGATGCCAATGTGGAGTCTCGACATCTTTTTCCTCGAGCGAGAGGGTGTCCATGGGGAGTATTCTCCGGGGTCATCCCTTTCTGGTAATGGGCACTTTCATTCTACATTCTACGGATCTTAGTGGGGTGTCTCCATCCTTTAACGGTTGTGACGATATGCCGCAACTTGCCGGCTATTGTTTGTTCGATTTCCTCTTGTCCTTGGAGCTAGATCCGGGTTTTCTTGCTTGGCGATATTTTGTGGTCACCTTTGTTAGATGGCGTAGTTGCTGCTCTCTTGGGTCTGTAACTCCGAGCATTTTGTGACTCTCGTGGTGGGCCACGGTTTCCTTGGAGGGATTTTAGCTGAATAGATCCGATCAACCCAGAGTTCCCGGCTTTACTTATGGTGACCTATTCTTGGAACTACAACATTGAATTCGAGCTCTATCGGGCGAGGATTCCTTGCCAGTTGCGTCTTGTTGAATCCGGTACCATTGGGGGTTCCTCAAAGGTTTCATCTTCGGGCTACCGCCTTGTTGTTGCGAGATGCGCTGTATCTCGGATCGTTTCTTCCGTTCGTGCCATATGGATGATGGCTTTGTTCGTTCAGTGTCGACTTCTCTGTTGGGGATCTGCCTAGATATGCCGATCTGAGGATTTCTCGAGGGTTACCCACATCTCTGACTTGGGTCCATTGTTGGTTACTGGTATGTGACCAAGTCTCGATCGGATATTGGACTAAGCTTCGCTCAAATTGCTCCGAAGCTGTGGGGTATACTTTGTTTGGGTTTTGGGCGCGGGCCCGTGCCACCTTACTATTCAGGACCAGGAGTGGTCTTGTTTATCTTGTCGGATAGCGAGGCACTGCTTCCCGTGATATTTTATTTCTTTTTCTTCTCTCGGCCTTCGGTGCATTGAGACCTTTTGGAATATTTTGATGGTATCGTGTTAGTACGGTGAGCGGGTCCCCTAGATTAGATGTCAAACAATGATGCCACATTGTGGTCTCTTCTGGGGGAATTTCTTCAAATCTCCTCATCGGGATGGGCTCGAGTTCTCCATTTTGGAGTACATCGTTCCCGAGCGGGCGTGCATGAGTGGTGATGTACCTGTAAGGACTTGGGGTCCTGTTACTCCCAGGGAATTTCATTGTTTCTGACTTCCGTGAAACAGGTCCTCGGAGCTTATCTCCGGGCGATGGTTGTTTTAGGAGTCTCCGCGTACGTGAGTAGATCTTCACGATAATACCTTCTAGCGTTGTCACTGTTACAGGATAAGTTGTTGGTTCGTCGTCGCCCGATACCTCTGGCACTGGCTCAAAGCGAGGAGATATTTTGGATGATGCCACGCCGAGAGTCTCCGGGCGGCTCTGTAACTGAGAGATGGCCAAATGCTATTCCTGCAACATTTCAAAAATAACACGAAGATCAACTTCCCGTTCTACCGGGGTTGAGATTTTTCGGGTTTCCTGTTGGTTAGCATATTGTGTGCCGCCATCGAAGTGCAAGACTTCATTACCCTGCTATGCAGCGTACGAATCCATATTCATTCGGACCGATCAAGATGCGTTATCGGGGTCCTGCAGTGTCGCACCAGCCGTTAAGATGGCCACATTATTTTCCTTGCGATTTATGGGGTTATCGTCGTTGATTTCCCTTATCGACCTGACCATTAACCTAAAATCGAAAGGTCTTGGGCAAGAAAAAGTGTAAGAGATATCGTGCGTTTAAGTGACGAAACTAGCAAGAAAATAATCACTATTCTTTTTAGCCTCACGGTGGGCGCCAAACTGTTTACCGTGAAAATGGTAACAACAATTAAATTTGTAAATAGGATTCTAAAAATACGTGATCTATTACCGAGCTAGTTTGTAAGGGTGATGAATGCTAAAACATGGAGTAAAAAAGAAAAGACTGAGCTAGCCAAAACGATAATTGAACCAGTGAGGGGACGTTCCCGGGCTTAGAGCAAGCCAGTAGATACCTCGCGACCAGGCCTCGAGCCTACTTCGGGCATCGAGGGTAATCTTATCGAGGGTAGTCGGGAAGGGGATAATAGATAAGTATGTGTATATAAGGCTTTATACCGTCAATCTTGAGATAAATAATGAAGAACAATAAAATGCTAGAGCGACCTCGGGGTCGAAGAACACAGATAACTTAGAAGAAAGAGATAGAAAGAGATATTATTGCTCATTGGAGAAGTGGAGCAATATCAGTCCCTTACAAGGTGGGATGAGTCCACTTTATATAGGAGAGGAGACTCAGTCAAATATATATATACATTATTTACAAGAGTAGAAAGATGGGATGGCCTAACGCACGCCATCTCGGTAGGCTACATATAGACCGGTCTTGTCAGGTGTAGCCGTATGCTTCGGAGGCTTCTTTTCTCACCCTGATCTTGGGCCCTGCTTCTTTCGATTCGGACCTTGAGGAGTCTTAGGGCGGGAACTCGATCATGGCCTTCCACCCTCGGGGTCTCGGGGAAGGCTTCCAAAATTGTCTTGATAGCAAAAATCAAGTCTTGTAATTTTACACCGTACAAAGATCCTTACTCTCTACAACATTTTCCTCCATAGTTTTAATATTTTGATCGACTCACTCTCTAGTTCATTAATTATACTATTTACAAATAACATGCATAATGAAACCATATTACATAAGTTATTATTTATCTCATCCACAACTAGCCTAAACAAGTATACGCTCAAGTAAAATAATTGGTGTAAACTCACCAATATGTGAAGCTCCTCTGTGTCTCCTCCACAATTCTAAAGCTTTTTCATATACGACTTCATATAAATCTTTTATGGCATTTATTTATTAGATATGAACTCTTTTCCTGTTCAATTCCACCAAAAATACTTCTTTTGGTAGTCAATGACATAATTTTTCTAGGTCGTTGAACATCATACGGATATCCTTCTTTCTTTCTATAATCTTTCTTATTTGACAAAGTAATCGTTATTGACAGAATAAAATTGCAAACCTTTTGACCCTTCCAATAATCGAATTGGCACTGTTAGGACGGATTTAGATGAATGAGTTAAAATCAATAGTTTGAGGCATAACTGTTTGAAACTCATTAACCTTTCTGCTGTTTTCTGCTGTTAATGAGTAATGAGGATAGAAATTATAATTAACTTGAGGAAGCTCTCTATTGCACATACTTCTATCCTCTATAAGCTAAGTGTTATAGATATTGCATGATAGACAAGCATTATAAAAATGCAAATATTAAGATGGATATCTGTACAAGGACAAATTAGAAGTGATCACACTCGACATCAAGTCCAAGTAGCACACTCAGAACATGACGATAGAAAGTCAACTTAGACAGTTTGATTGTGTCTTGCATAGACCGTTAAATTACTTATCCGTAGGTGTATTAAAAGTTGATGTTGGAAAATGTCAAAAGGGACAAGGCGGGCCTAAAATCACATAGAAAGAAGTTAGTCTTATTAGTACGCTTACATTTACATATGATATTTGGCTAGGAGTCTTTTTAATTCTTTTAGAAATTTGTATTACATTAAAAAAATATAAAATTGTCTTTAAGTTAGTTGTGAACCCTAGTTATCTTTAAAAAGAACATATAACGGAGTATTGAGTATTGCAATAAAATAAGTCCAAATGAAAACAAAATATATTAATTAAGAATTCTGTATACGGGTAAATGGGGACAATGCATACCCCGATTTTTCGAAAAAGAAGACGGAAAGGGATACACGAGGTTGAAATCGACGCTGAGAGCCTTTCGTACTCATGAAAGGTGAACGATATGTTCATCGTCAGGCATGATAAAACAACTCTCTCTAGACCCAAAACGAGCTTTAAGACCTTAGGAAATATGGCATACAGTAACACAGGACTAATAGAGGGTTGTGATATTTGTACCTAACTGGATATCACGCATATCGCCAGATGTCGGATACGAATCAGTAATTACCGAGAAAGGAGGATTTGTACATTTTTAGACTTGTACTAAGGATGAAACTCTCCTACTATATAAAAGGGAAGTTTTTCTTTGATAGCAAACATTGCCAAAAACCAAGGTAATGCAAATTGTTCTTCATTCACAATTGGCTTCGAACCAAGTGTCCATCAAGGGCACACTATTGTACAACCTAAGTTTGAGTTGGGCCGTAATATTACCATTGGTATGATTATTCATTTAACTCGTTCATATAATATTCTTTATTATTTGCATTGACTTAATCCATATACCCTTAAAACCGCGTACAAATTTATTTATTATCCATTTTAAGGGTATACAATTTGGTGCCCACCGTGGAGCTAAGGATAATAGTGGTGATTTGATACAAATCTCCATAACACGCTCTATTTTACGTTTGTTCTTTAAAGTCTTGACTTCAGGTCAGTTTAAAATTTTCAAATTCTCATACTGCCCACTCGAAATTTAATGCTGACTCTGGCCATCATGGTGAAAACAATAATCCGGTGCCTAGAAATGAGGTGCCTCCTACTAATCCCAATAGAGTCCCAATTGCTGATCCGGTTGATGCTAACTCAAAGATGGCCATCAACGTAAATCTGCCAACTGATCCCGAAAACAGCGTTTGTAGGGAACCCCGACCAATAGCTCGAGAAGCCCCCGAAGGCAAAGACGATGGGATAAGCCTACGACTAATCTTCAAAATGTGGGAGGCTCAACATGCGGTGATAGTGCAGCTACAGAATCAAAGCCAGCCCTCAACAGGGTTGAGCCCGAAAAATCCTAGGAAAATATCCGAATAAATGAAAGGATCATCGAGAGACGGGGTGAAGCAAAGCCCGGGGTCAATCCCAAAATAATGAAAATTCTTGAATCATTAACAAAATGAGTTGTTTCTGGTGAAAAAAAATTGAGGCCAACAACAAGAAGGTGGAAACAGACAATTCTAGGGTCGATCAAATCCTGGGAGCACCCCCGATATCTAAAGTGCTGGATTCCAAGAAGTTTATCCAAAAGCCTTTTCCTCCGAGCACGGCACTGAAGCCAATCCCAAAAAGGTTTCATATGCCTGATATCCGGAAATATAAGGAACCACAGATCTAAATGAGTATGTGACCTCCTATACACGCACAATTAAAGGTACGACTTGGAAGATGATGAAATCGAGTCAGTGTTGTTAAAGACGTTTGGGAAGACCTTGTCCAAAGGAGCGATGATATGGTGTCATAACTTACCCCCAAATCCAATTGACTCGTTTGCCGTGGTTGCAACTGCTTTTGTGAAAGCCCATGTCGGGGTCATCAAGGTCGAGATTACAAAATCAAACATTTTCAAGGTTAAACTAAGAGACAATAAGACACACAGGGAGTTCGTGTCGAGGTTCCAGATGGAATAAATAGACCTGCCTCAAGCTGTACATGATTGGGTCGTTTAGGCATTCACTTAAGGGCTTAACCCATGAAGATACTTGGCTTCACAGAAGCTAAAACAAAATTTGGTAGAGTACAAGACGATGACTTGGACCGACGTTCACCACCGATACCATTCGAAGATCAGGTCCGAGGACGACCAACTCGTGCCCCTTATGGGTCTGTTTATCCCATCAGGGCCAACGACAAGACTAAGAGAGTCGTCGATCATGAGCATAGGCCGATTCGGGATCGGTATCGACCATATAGAACAGAACGAAGGGGAAATGTGTTCGGGTGTCACCACACCAGGAACAAAAACAGAAGTGACCAAAGACCTAGTAACCAAGGTCTGATGAGCAAAAATGGTTTCCACGTGCTGCTCTGGGGTAGGGAAACACTAAGTTTATCAGAGTATAACTTCAACATTGATGCTTCTAATATCGTATCAGCCATCGCGCACATCAAGGAGACCAAGTGGCCCCGACCATTATATTCTGAACCTACCCAAAGAGATCTTAACATGATGTGTAAGTATCAATGACACTCATGGCCACAGGACCGATGATTGACGATAATTGAGAGAAGAAGTTTCCTGGTTGTTAAATAACAAGCACCTCTAAGAATTTCTGAGTAATCAAGCAAAAAACCACTTCTTAATTAGGGATGCCAACAAAAAGGCCAAACAAGAGGAGCCTCATCACGTCATCAACATGATCATTTGAGGGGTCACTGTTCCTAAGGTTCGATGATAAAGTGCACTAAAGCATCTATCACAAGGTAAAAACACACCCGAGATTATGTCCCAGAGGGAACCCTTTTGTTCAGAGAGAGGATGCTAAAGGAATCATAAATCCTCACAATGATGCACTGGTAATTTCCGTACTTAACAATAAATTTCGAGTTAAATGTTTGTTTATTGATCCAGGTAGCTCAGCCAAAATCATCAGACCGACGGTCAAAGAGCAATTTGGGTTATATGACTTAATAGTGCATGCAGTCCAGGAGTTGAACGAGTTTAACATGGCATGTAAAACTACCAAAAGGGAGATAACCCTACCCGCAAACACTGCCGGGACGGTCTAAGAAATAAAGTTCTATGTGATCGAAGGGAACATAAAGTATAACGCCTTATTCGAAAGGTAGTGGCTTTATAACATGAGGATGGTACCCTCGACCTTACACCAAGCGCTGAAATTCCCTACACTGAGAGGGGTCAAGACTGTCTATAAAGAGCAAACAGCTGCAAAGGAGATGTTCTGAGTTGATGAGGTAATCCTGGTGCCCGTAGTTTTGACATCAAAGAAGCAAAGCTGACTAGAAAGGAAGAAACTAAATAGCAATCATAGATGTTGATCTCAACAATTCAGTGGAACGTGGAATAGACAAGAAGGATGATTATGGAGTTCCGAGGTCATTTGCTCCTGATGATACCGACACCACCAAATCGACGGTCAAAGAATTTGAGCAAATCATATTGATCAAACACCTACCAGATGGAAAGGTATACTTGGGCACGGGGTTAACCCTCGAGTTTAAGAAAAACTTATTTATTTTCTTAAAGCTAAGATAGACTATTTTGTTTCGTCCAATCTTAACATGACAGGGATCCCACCGGAAGTAACCATTCATAAGCTTAGTTTGGACCCGAAGTTCTACCCGGTCAAGCAGAAGAGGAGACCACAGTCCGATATCAAACATGCGTTCGTCAAGGAGAAGGTGTCCAAACTCCTTAAAATAACGTCCATTCGGGAAGTTAAATACCCAGACTAGTTACCTAACATAGTCGTAGTGCCTAAAAAGGGAATAAGCTAAGAATATATGTAGATTACAAGGATCTAAATAAGGAATGCCCCAAGGATTATTTACCTTTTCCTCAAATCGATCGGATGATCGACGTGACGGCTGGGCAAGAGATACTCAGCCTTCTCGATCCTTATTCCGTGTACAACCAAATTCGTATGGACCGGGACGATCAAGAAAAGATTTCCTTTATCACTAAATTTGGCACCTACTATTACAATGTAATACCATTCGGATTAAAGAATGTCGGTACAACCTATCAACGCCTAGCAAACCGATGTTCAGAGAACAAAGGGGGAAATCAATTGAAGTTTATATTGATGGCATGTTAGTCAAGTCCCTACGAGAAAGAGACCATTTGAAACACTTATAGGATACCTTCGACATATTGAGGAAATACAATATGAAGCTGAACCAAGAGAAGTGCACATTCGAGGTCTGATCGAGAAAATTCCTTGGGTTCATGATATCCAATTGAGCAATTGAGATCAACCCCGACAAAATCAAAGCCATAGAGGATATCACCATGGTGGACAACTTCAAGGACATTCATAGGCTGACCGGGCGTATAGACGCTCTAGGACGATTCATATCGAGGTCCTCAAAAAAATCCATCGGTTCTTCTCAGTCTTAAAGAAGAATAATAGATTTACCAAGAAACTAGAATGCCAACAAGCTTTAGAAGAACTCAAACGGTACCTATCAAGTCCGCCCCTGCTCCACACTCCGAAGGAAGATAAATCATTGTACCTTTATTTGGAAGTTTTTGAGGCGGAGGTAAGTGGAGACTTAGTCTGGAAGGAAGATGGTATGCAATTTCCCATTTACTAGGCCAACAAAACTCTAAATGAGGCCGAAACTAGGTATACTCACTTGGAAGATTGGCGCTCGCCTTGCTAAGCGCCTCGAGAAAGCTAAAGACGTACTTTCAATGCCACCCATTTATGTCGTAACATCTTACCCGCTAAGGAACATCATACACTAAGCCGAGCACTCGAGCCATTTTGCCAAATGGGCCGTTGAAATTAACAGGTACGATATCTAGTGTCGACCCCGAACAGCCACAAAATCTCAGATTTTGGCAGACTTCGTGATTAACATCATGCCTACCTTAATACACGAAGTTGAAAGGGAACTATTGTTAACCTCGAGGACTACTTCGAGAATCTGGACCTTTTTTATAAACAATGTATCATATATAAAAGGTTCCGTGCACGGCATCGTATTAAAATTGCTTATGAGAAATGTGATTAGGCTATCTATTAGAACCGTGAAATTGACTAACAATGAGATCTTGAATTGCAGGTCTAAGGCCATGATTATAGGTCTTGAATTAGCTAAATGTCTTGGAGCCGAGGTGATCGAATCCAAGTGCGACTCCCTCCTCGTGTTAAATAAAATTAACAGGATATTATAAGTAAATGAAGAACGGATGCGAAGGTACTTGGTTAAATTACAAGTAACACTACATCAATTCAAGGAATGGACCCAGCAGCTCGTACACTGAGATTAGAACAGGGAGGCCGATTCTTTAGCTAACTTGGGGTTGTTGATCGATGCCAATGAATTCCGTTCAGGAACAGTAGTGCAACTCATGAAGTCGGTGATAGAAGAAGTTCACGCCGAGTAAACTCAACAAGTTTAACTTGGATAGGAAGAACAAGTACACTGACTACTTGAAGAAGGGAAAATTGCCCTCGAATACCAAATAATCGAGATCCATATATACCAAGGTTTCCAGAGTTAGCTTGGTCGAATAGGCATTGTCAGGAGAACCTTTGACGGCCTGCTAGCTAGATACTTGGGACCGGGAGAGACCGAATACGCCTTGAGAGAAGTTCACAAAGGCATTTGCGGGAACCATTCGGGAGCAAAATCTTTGGTTCGAAAACTAATCAGGACCGACTATTATTGGATAGAAATAGATAAAGATACGAACGACTTCATATGGAAATGTGATGACCGCCAGAGACACGGCCCCATGATCCATCAACCGGGATAAATTCTCCACTCGATTATGTCCCTATTGCCTTTTATGAAATGGGGAATGGACATCATCGATCCCTACCATAGGTACCCGGTAAGGCTCAATTCTCATTATTCATGACCGATTATGTTTCCAAATAGGTCGAGACTCAAGCATTCAAAAATGTCCAGGAGAAATAAGTCATTGACTTCATCTAGGACCATATAATATGTTGATTTTAGATAACAGGTGATATCATTTACGATAATGGGAAACAATTGGCAGGAAGGTAAATAAATTTTTCGAAGATCACAAGATCAAGAAGATGTTATCAAGACCTTATCACTCTAGTAGGAACCAGAAAGCAGAATCAACAAATAAGACAACACTTCAAAGCCTAAAAAAGAGATTGACCAGTGCGAAAGGGAAATGGAAGGATATCCTACTGGAAGTCCTATAGGCATATCGTACGACTTCAAAATCTAGCAACGGAGACACCCAATTTCATTAGACTGTGGAGTCGAACCCTTAATACTAGTTGAGGAGGGAAAACCTAGCCTTAGGTTCCAATATTTGACAGAAGAGCCAAATGGCAAGTCCATGCTTATGAGCCTAGAATTATTTGATGAAAGTCGGGAGATCGACCTATTCTAGTTGGCCGAAAAGAAACAACGAATAGAAAGGTATTACAATTGAAGAGTCAGCCTCCGACAATTTTAAGTCAGGGATTTGGTGTTGAGGAAAGTAAAATTACATACCCGGAATCCGAACAAAGGAAAACTGAGACCGAACTAGGACAAACCATATCTACTTCTAGGAATAACTAGCAAATGCTCATATAAACTCGAAGTGGGGAACGGTGTATAACTACCGAAAAACTAGAATGTGACACACTTGAAGTGGTAATACTGCTAACGTACGAACTCAATTAATTTTAAATCATGCTATAAATCTAACTAACATATGCAGGTAAATGTCCAAGGATAGATATGGCTATTAGGTCTGAAAGCACACATTGCATTCTTTTTTCCTTGAACTGGTTTTGTCCCAAAGTGGGGTTTTCGTCAAGGTTTTTAATGAGGCAGTAGTAAAATGTGCTAACCTAGATTCGAAGATCGGTTTCAAACTGTAGTCAATGATCGTTCCCTTCAAGCCAACAGTATTCGACACCTTAGGAGTTCAACCTCTAATAATGGGGGCCATTACCCTCGCATTAAGGTTTTAGCAAGGGAAAAAGAAAACTTTGTGTGCCAAAAGCTAAGGCTTGGTGGTTAGATTTATTGTAAGGGCCAAACAATCGTATAAAGTGTTCCCACATAGTCCACTCTTTCTATGGAATAAGTTTTTTACATTTTCGACTATCGAGCCCACGAGCTACCCCTACTCGAGGACTATTCAGCCCAAGGGCTACCCCTACTCAGGGACTATCGATCCTATGGCCTACTCCTACTTAGGGACTATTGAACTCACGGGCTACCTCTACTCGAGGACTATCGAGCCTATAGGCTACCCCTACTCGAGGACGGTCTCGATGAAAATTCGGATGATCGGAGCTTCTGAATCTCGGAAGAACCAAACCTAGTAGGAGGTGCCTAAGTATAAAGGCTACACCACCCTAAAATAGTTCAGACACATCCGAAGTATGTAAACAGAAAGTAAGGCCTTTATAAAAACTGATAACCTACTAAAAGGTTACCCTTGAGAAAAACATCGGCTAAAAATACTTTAGCATCTTAAAAACCTTCGGTCACATTGAGGATTTGAAGCCACAAGTAAACCAAAGTAGAATGGAGCTATGGTTTTATGATAAGGCATCAAAAATGATAGGCAAGTAGAAATTGCAAAAAGATGCTAAAAAAGTAAAGACAAGATATTGACAAAAAATGAAAAAAATTCATATATATTCCAAAATAATAATAGAAAGTACCGATAGAACGGCCTCAAAGAAAACAAAAAAATACATAAGAAAAAAATAAAGAACTGGAAAAATACTAAGGCTCTACGCATGGTCTTCACCGGAGCTTGACTCATTGCCAGAATCGTCGGATCCCTCGGAACCTTTAGAACCATTAGCACTCTCGGAGCCTTTAGGGCCCTTATGCTCATAGAGCTCTTTTTCTTTGGCCTCAATCCTCCTAGATTATTAGATCTCAGTCGATACGTCAATAACTCGAGCGTGGATCTCTTCGATGGTCTCTCTCTAGGATAGCCACTTTATGTATTCAGTCGTCCTCTTTAAACGGCTCTCGGCTGCCTCCTACTAGAACAATATTTCCCTGGCATTGGAAAAGGTTGCATATAGTTGGGACCTCAGTGCAACACATTCTTGTCCAAGGGCATCCAGTTCTAAGATGGTCGAGCTCAGCTATTCCCAAAGATCATCATTCAGCTGAGCCACTTATTGGCTTAGTCCTTTTCCACCCGGATTTGGTTCTCAACCGACACAAGATCTCCCTTTGCATCTTCCTTCTCCAAAGCGAGTAGGTCCATCCTACCCTTCCACCCTCTGGCCATGGCCTTGACCTCATCCATTTTAGCCCGGTGCTGGTCGATTAGGTGTATGTTTTGTTTCACCTGCAAAGTTGTGTCATTAATCACCACGACTAGATGCTCATTTTAGCCTCAAAGATCTTTACCTTCTCAACCAGGTCGGCATGTTACCATTTTTGGGTCGAGGCCTTCTTTTGAGCTTTTTCTAGCTCGGCCCAAAGAATCAGGAATTCTTTAAGGGCCTTGTCATGTTTCTCACTAAGAGTCTCGTACATGTTCTTATTTTGAACCTTCTCTTTGAGATCGAACTCGAGCTGGCTAACCTCCAAGTGGTTTCGGAGGAAGGTTTCATGATAAAGCACTGAAGCTCGAAAAATGATAAGGTTAATAAAGGACATCAAAGTCTAAAGAAAGATTCACAAAGAGATAGAAGGGTCTAATGCCTTACCCGATTTAGCACATGTTTTGCCTTGTTAAAGAGGCTCGATGTCACACCTCTTTTTTACGGGCTTACACCCCATGAAGGGTATAATAAAAAGAGTTTTTCCAATTAAAGGACGGTCGGAACGGGATTAGTTATTTAAAAATTTCAGAGTCGCCACTTGAGAATATAATGGTGTCTCAAGTCACCGAATTAATCCCGAACCGA
>MU702095.1:19300-35514 GCA_026770625.1 Nicotiana glauca | reverse complement strand
AAATGTAATTTGGCATTATTAGAAACAGTTAATTGCTAGTATTGAATAATAGTACTGTTGTTAAATGTTAATCTGGCTTAATTCTGCCTTGGATGTAAGTAATTTGGGCCTAGCCGCAAATACATGCCCAGATCTGATCAATATGGCATTCGTGCCTTTGAAAAACAGAAGTGTTGACCGGGCTGTAATTGGCCAGTTGCACCTTGGTGTATACTGATAGATCAGTCCAAAGTCCAGGCCCAAATAATAAAGATGGCCTGGACACTTGCACCCAGCCTTTGAAAAATAATTCTGAAACAGCTATATTAGGGGAAAAACAATGTTAGAAAATATAGCATACAAATAAGTTTAACCTTCAAAAATGAAAAGGGGTGAGCCTCGTTACAAAAATGAAAACACACGGGGCCCCCAAATAAGTCTCAACATAAAACTCTAGATCAGGAAGGACCGTTTAGCGAATTTTACGGTCTTTTCCAAAGTTAATAAAGACGTAGATACTTTAGGCGCAATTAATAATATTACATTCCTAACACGGGTGCACATTTATGTGACCCAAATCCAAATCCCGGCGAAGTTGAAATGCACTAAAGTCACAGGCGTACTGGTACGGTGTGATTCGAAATGCGTTTTCGCGACGTCGCAATTCTTAAAAATGACAAAGCGGGACATTAATAATGCATAAAAATGAAGCATATAAAAATCAGATAAAAACAAAAACAACAGTTGAGAGACCGTGCTAGAACCACGGAATCCGGGAGTGCTTAACACCTTCTCCCGGGTTAACAAAATTCCTTATTCGAATTTCTGATTCGCAGACTGTAACAGAGTCATAGTTTCCTCGGTTTGGGATTACACCGGTGACTTGGGACACCATTATTTCCCCAAGTGGAGACTCTAAATTTTAATAAATAAATCACGTTCCGACTGTCCTTTAATTGGAAAAATTCCTTCCCTTTTTATTATTATATCTCTTCCCGGGGTGTAGTATTAATAAGCGGTACATAAGTAGTAAAGCGGAAAAAGGAGGTGTGACACTGCTCATCCCCCATCAAAACTTTGCCATCATCATCTTTTATGCATCTCACTTGGTCCAGATCTCGAGCCGTCCTCTCTTTCACCTTAGCGAGTCGGAATAGTTTCTTTTTCCCGCCTTTGTTCCCTAACTCCTCATACAGACGAGCAAAAGTTGTCGTCTTAGCCTCTGTAACTGCCATCTTCGCCTCCCTCCTAGCAACCTTATATCTTTCATTGTTCGCTCTCTTTTCCTCCTTGCCAGTGCTACCTACTAACCGCAGGTAAGCCGCCTTCTTCGCTTCTACTTTCCCTTGGACAACTGCATTCCACCACCAGTCTTCTTCGTGGCCCCTGGTGCGTCCCGAAGATGTCCCTAACACTCTCTCGCCGCCTTTCTTATACATTCTGCTGTCGTTGACCACATAGTGTTTGCATTCCCACTACTTCTCCAAGCTCCCATTTCCGATAACCTTCCTACCAACTCCTGAGCTTTATCCTTAGTCAGGGCACCCCACCTTATCCTCGGGCGGCCTCGCACTAACCTCTTCTTCCTCCTTATCATAATACCAATGTCCATCACCAAAAGCCTATGTTATGTCGCAAGGTCTCACCTGGGATAACTTTGCAATTCACGCACAACCTTCTGTCACATCTCCTGAGAAGGAGATAGTCAATCTGAGTCTTGCAGCAAGAACCACAAACAAGAACCTCTCGAGCAGTTGACGGACCTCAACTAAACTCCATTTCTTGTTAAACAAATTAGAAGCAGATATTTTTTGGTATTTTCTGTTTCGATAATCAAAAGAAAGACTAATAGAGAGCTCTAAGATTTTTTGTACGCCAATGAACTGAAAATTGGAAAGAAAAACATAAAAATTCGAAAACCCTAGCCCCTTTTCTTTTTCCCAATTTCTCCTCCCCCTTTCTGTCCGAAATTCTCCAAATATATAGCCTTCTCGAATCTTCTTCTCCTCTTCTCCAAGTAAGCCCCAAAAACACGAATTTTCCATCTCCAAAACCAAGAATCCGAAAATTCTTTTTGGCAAACAAAAAATTAAAAAATGGAGATCTTGGATTAGAACCTTGATCCAACGGCTCCCATTTTCCAATCTTTTATTCAAAGGCTTCGGATTTGCTTAAAAAAATATGTGATAATGATGAGACTTGTACGATTTGAGTGACATGGAAGAAGGAGAGGAGGGTGAGCCAACGAGTGAACTCGCCGAGTTTGGACAAGTTCCGGGAAGTTTGGAGGCGGGCAGAGGGCTGGGAAAGGGGTGGGCGCCGATTTGGGGATGGGTCTTTAGGTTTAGGATTTGTCAATATTAGGTTTATATATGGGTGTGGGATTGAATATGATCCTTTGGATGAAAATTGATTGATGGTCAGGATTTAATTGCTAAAATGGGGCAGGCTGATGGGTATTTGGGGCAGGCCTCTTCTTGCTCGAAATTGGGCCAAATTTTTGGGACTATAACCCTTTAAATCCATTAGTTTAAAAAACTTAAACCTTTTCTTTATAAAAATAATTTAAAATTAATTCTAACTAACTAAAATAAACTATATCATACTATGAAACACTCTCTCTCTCTCTCTTTCTCTCTCTCTCTATATATATATATATATAATTTTTACATAAATTATTATATTCAATATAAAAGTGAGAATCATGGTAAAAACAAAAATATATTGCTATAAAAATATTAATAACCTAAACTAAATAAGATAGAACATGAAATTATTTTTGTATTTTTTCAATTTTTTGTCTTAAAAATAGAATTAAATCAGTAATAAAGTAAAATCCTATAGAAATAAACCCAAATAAATATCCTAAAAATACTAGGACTATTAGAGATGATTCTAATGCGTGGGTCAAAAATTACATGTCTACACTTAACTATTGAAACGAGATTGGTTATAATTGATTCCCTTATCAGGATGTTATTATTTCTATTGTTTGGGTGAGGAAGAGTGTAAAGCATGAAGGGTGATACCATGCACATGTTACTATGTTATTATTTCGGCAAAATACATCGACAGACACTTAAACTATCAACGAAAGTTCACTTGAACACCTCAACTAAGACATTTTCCACCTAAACACTTTTACTATACTTTTACTGCACCAGTTTAACACATCCGACCTTTATGTTGTACTAAGACAACTAAGACAATAGGGTTATTTTATCAATATGGTTATTTTTATCAACAACATAAAGATGGATGTAATCATTAACAACATTTTCCCTAAAGGTCGGACATTTAAACTGGTCGGACGTGTTAAACTGGTGCAGTAAAAATATAGTAAAAGTGTTTCGGTGGAAAATGTCTTAGTTGAGGTGTTCAAGTGAACTTTCGTTGATAGTTTAAGTGTCTGTCTATGTATTCTGCCTATTATTTCTGTTGGTTCAAAGCATGATATTTACCTTGCTTATTTATTGTATTACTGTCAGAATTTGATATTCCCCTCAGCATGTTTCTCCTTCCCATTATGTTTGTTAAATTTTTGTTGTTATTACTTTCTCGTACATGATTTAACTGCACATGTTTATATATTATTGTAGTGTCATAGCCTCGTCACTACTTCGGCGAGGTTAAGCTCGTAACTTACCAGTACATGGGATCGATTGTACTAATACTGCACTCTGCACTATCTTTGCAGATTTTGGTGTCGGACCTCGTGAGTAGAGTTTGGGTTGCTGCCTTCAGTCCACGGGAGACCCATGGTAGATCTGCTAGCGTTCGCAGACCCTGGAGTCCCCTTCTTCCCCATTTTGGATTTCATGTCTCTTTTTATTTTGAGAACAAATGTATTCCTTTCAAACCTATATTTGTAGAATTTCTTACACATTCTTGGATTGTGACACTGGATCATTAGGGTAGTCATGTATTAGAATTGTTGAACTGTTATAACACTTTCGCACTTTATCTCTATTTGATTTTAGCTATTATTTATTTATGTTATGGTTAATAATTAATGTGGTAAAATTATATCTGTCGGCTTGCCTAGCTTTCAAGAGTAGGTGCCATCACGATTCCGACGATGGAAAATCCGGGCCGTGACAGTGGTCAATCATGTCTAGAGTGGAAGTTCTTTCTTCCCATTTTTCATTTAAGTTTTGGCAAGCAGAATTACCAACATTTGTCGAGGTGAGAAGTAGCAAAAATTTGGTATACATAATAATCAGTATGCACCGAGTTGGCCAAACACTACTTTTATAAAATAATAAATTAAAATACAAGTTAGAAGTAAAATTTTGAATGGAGAATTGAGATGAATCAATAGGTCGGGAAAATAATTTGATAAATTGAGGGGCATTTGCATCTATACCCGCTTTTTGTGTTATATTTTAACCTGTATTCGCTTTGCAAAAAAATTGCAAGCGTACCCGCTTTTTCGCATAACTTCAGCACACGGGGCTGAAGTAGCAAAGGCAATCACACAAAACTTTAGCATTTTATTAGCCGGGCCTGAAGTTCAGCTCTACAGCTGAAGTTTTTGTTTTGTAACTCGCGAACTTCAGCTCTAGAGCTGAAGTTTTATTTTATAAGTTTTTGTTTAGTAACCGGAAAACTTCAGCTCTAGAGCTGAAGTTTGCCACTTATAAAATAAAAAGAGTTGAAGTTTGCCAGTTATAAAATAAAAATTTCAGCTCTAGAGCTGAAGTTTTTCTTTTGTACTGGAAAACTTCAGGTCTAGAGCTGAAGTTTTTGTGTTGTAACTGAAAAACTTCAGCTCTAGAGCTGAAGTTTCTATGTTGTAACTAGAAAACTTCAGCTCTAGAGATGAAGTTTTTGTGTTGTAACTGAAAAACTTCAGCTCTAGAGCTGAAGTTTTTGTCTAATTAACTTCAGCTCAGGACACCAAGAAGATACGATTACATCTAATTAACTGTATTGTGATCATCTAATGCATCCGATTTTGCGTTATGTTTTTATTGCAAAATAAATGCTTTGTTGTTATGTTATGTCGTTTTCGAAAACTTTTCTTTTTAACATTTGAATCTCTGATCGCTGATGATCAGTTTCTCCATTTTCTTTACGGTTTCTTTGTTTTATCTATATTACAACATATTTGATTTTTGTGTTGCTGTTTTTTTGTTGGATAAAAATTGGTGCCTTTTTCTGATCAATGGTATGACCATATCATTCATCAGTCCTCACGGAGTTGTGTTTCTAGACAATGAGAAAATGAAGAAGGAGAAGGTGAGGAGAAAGGGAAGCTGAAGTTTTTTGAAAAGTGGATACGGGTGCAAACAAAAAGACAAAGCGGCTACAGGTTAAAAGGGGGCGCCGAAATAGGGCGCCCCGTGCAATTTTTACATAAATTGATAAGGAAGAACCCTAAATTTGATGCATGCCCGGAGCAATCGATAAAGTCCAACTACACACCTAAACAATTAAAAATTTCCAACTATACCCCCATTAGTGCGAGAGGGACATATTTGGACCGCTTTAATTGTTCAGATGTATATTTGAGACTAGAGTCCATTACTCAAATGGTCACTCAACTATCCTACATTATCTGTTAAAGTCACTTTTTTTAGTTTGTAACACCAAAGTCACTTAACTATGCCTATATAGCACTTCAGAAGGTCACTCAACTAGATTTTTCAAATTTTTGATTGTGAAATACCTAATTTACCCTCGAAATTATTAACTTTTTTTAATTGTTTAAATATAATATTTTTTTCTCTTTTTAGTCTACATTGTAGGCTTACCTATAGAATAAATATATTTTATTTATAAAATAAAAAATAAAAAATTAGTTTTCAACTCATATAATGATAGAATAATAATATAATTGAGCATAATTTTCAAGAATATATAATGTATATAATAAAAATAACTTTATTTAAATAATTATTTTTATATTACGCGCATGGAATATATATTTTACATCCTTTATTTTCTTTCATTCTCAACTGTGTAAATAAATTTTTGAATTTTGTTGTTAATATTAAAATTATTATTATTATGAACAAATTATTCAAATTAATTTTTTTACTAGGCTTATTATTTTGTTATTTCATCATTATATATGCTTAAATACTTTTTATTTTTGAATTTATAAATAAAAGTTATTTATTCTATAAGTAAGTCCATAGTATAAATTGAAAAAGGAAAAATTAGAATATTAAAAAGTTTTTTTTAAAAAAAAAATATATAAATGTTTATAATTTAGAGGGAAAAATAAGTATTTGGCAATCTAGAATTTGAAAAATCTAGTTGAGTGACCTTCGGAGTGCTATAGGTACAGTTAAGTGACTTTGATGTTACAAACAAAAGAAAAATGACTTTAGCCGATAATTTGGGATAGTTGAGTAACCATTTGAGTAATGAACTCTTTGAGACCGTGGGGACTTTTATGAGCCGATAGGTTAAAGAAGTCAAATCGAATAAGTTATTAAGTTACGGGCATTTTTGGCACTTCTCCAATTTCTTTTAGTAGAGAAGAGCTTCTCTTATTCTGTTTGTTATTTTAGAATGAAAGGTAGGAAAATATGCCTAGATATGTTAACATTAACTGTTTGATGCAGCTAGTAATTCTTTACATTAACAGTTTCACTAATACAAGACATTATAGGATGGAGAACTTGTTTCAACTATTCACAAACTTGTCAAAGAGCTAGTTGGTAAAAAAAACGCTGCACATAATTATGATGTTTTCACATAACGTTGCATTAAAGTAAAGGGAAAATATACCCAAAAAATAATTTCTTTCACCAATCTCCATTTCAGTCTTGATGTACACGATCGAGGGAAATTCTTCACAGAATCCTGAATTTATGACAAGAGTGAAATGTGAAACTAGCTACTAAAAATATTTCAGAGATATTAATCTAAATAGCCAGAAAATAACTGGCATAGTAGTGACTAGGGGTGTACAAACCAAATCGGAAAACCGCATCAAACCGAAAAATCAAATCATACCATTAAAAAATCCGACTAGGTTTGGTTTGATTTGGTTTGGTATTGACTATTGAGTAAAAAACCTGAACCAAACCGACATATAAATATATAATTTTTATATATACTTTTAAGATTTTATATAGAATCTTCTTTAAAAAATATCTAGAAATATTTGGGGCTCTCTTGTAAAGTGGCGGAGGTAGGATCTCCACGAAGGGTGTTCAAAATTTTTTTTGTAGCTAGTGGGAATTGAACCTATGACCTTATGAAGATTTTGAACCCCCTTGACCATTAAACTATACTTTTGGGTTGTGTTAAGGGGGTTCAAAACTTAATATATAGAGATTAAAAATAGATTTTGCCTTATATATACAGTGTAATTTTTTATGCGAAACCCCTTCCGCCCCCTAATTCCGCCCCTGCTCTTGTGGGATATAATATTTAATAGAATATGAAGTGCTCCATATTTATTAACCTTAAATAATGGGTTGTGGGATCAATTTTCTTAACAAGTGTTACTGAATCCGTCAATTGATCACATGTTAACATCTATTAAATTCTTTTTATTTTTTCGAATGTAAAGTGATTATTATTATTTAGGTATCATATTGATTTTTATGTTTAATTACTAAAGTCGGTTAACCTCGAAAGTTTACATGAACAAAAACTTATTGTCAGGCGATTAAAAAAATAACTATTATGTGTTACTGAGAAAATTCTCTCATAAGAATATTTTAATAGATAATATGTTTGTTAATTCTTTATATTTTTACTAAATATATATTTACTTATAAATTTTTTTTAACAAAGTAAGATTGAAATAATATTTAAATAACAAGAAATTCGAAAAATTCGGCAAAACCTAACCAATCCAAACTGATATAGTTGGTTTGGTTTGATTTTGATAAAAACCGAACTAACTCGGTCTATGTACACTCCAAGTAGTGGGGAGAAATTCAAAAATAGCCAGATTTACAAGTGGACATTCAAAAATAGCCACAATTTTAAAAGTAATCGAAATTTAGACACTTTTCTTGTAATGATAAATCTGAACAAAAACACAGTTCAAAATTCGACAAATACTCCAGCATAATATACTGGAACTCCAGTATATTACTCCCTCCGTCCATAAGAAGTGATTTTTAGTTGTTTTCATACATATTAAGAAATTCACCTTTTAACATTAATTAACAATGAAATTGATCATATTAACTTTTATTATCTCTTTACATAAACACTCCTAACACATACTCCAATATTAACTACTACAAGGGCAATATAAGAAAAAATAATTTATTTATTTTTGAAATCTGAAAAAATCACTTATTTTGGACCACAAAAAAAAAGCCAAAAAATCACTTAATTTGGACCAGAGGGAGTATATTGGAGTTCCGGCATACTGGATAAGTATACTAGAATTCAAGTATGCTAGAAGTTCCAGCAAAGTATACCGGTCCAGCATAATATGCTAGAAGTTCATACACATATGCTCGAATCTACAGTATATTACGCTGGAACTTTCTGCATGTTGAGATCCAGCATAATATGCTGGAAGTTCATACACAGGTGCACCGAACTCTAGTATATTATGCTGGACCAGTCTCTGTTGCACCAAAATAGTGGCTATTTTTTAATGATTTAACAAACACTGGCTATTTTTGAATGACCAGTCTGAAAATTGGCTAGCCCGTGCTATTTTTACCTAGTAGTGACTACATATGAAACAAATAGAGAAAACTACCCTCTATAGCCCCTCAAATTTTTAATAGCCCATATTTTGTCCTACTTATAAAAAATGGCCCTTCGGCCCAAATGTATTGCATATAGTAGCCGAAAGGAATGAGTATGACAACATAAGCGCATGTAGCTCAGCGGATAGGGCGCCTGTTTCCTAAGCTGAAGGTCCTATAGGTTCGACCCCTGCCTGGTGCGATAGAATAACCCTTTTTTGCAATGTATAAATATTGTATCCTAAGTTTGACAGTGTATCCTTGGTGTATATTGAGCCTATCTCGAGTGTACTTATGTATATATTTGTGTACCCCAAATGTATTTTGTACCGTGAATGTATAATATGTCTAAACAATATATCAAAATTGTATACAATGTGTATTTTCTAATATGTAACATAGTGTATATAAAATATATACAATTTTGTATGTGTAATGTGTGCACACTGTGTATTTAACGTGTATCATGTATTTTTATATAATGACAGTCTTTTTTGTATCTATTTTGTATAGTTACATCTATTTTGTATATTTTTTGTATAGTGATAGTCTATTTTGTATATTTTTTGTATAGTGACAATCTATTTTGTATATTTTTTATATAGTGACAGTCTATTTTATATATATATTAAATAGTATAAGGTTTATGTGAAGATATAATAAGGTTAATATGGTCAATTTCATTGTTAATTAATACTAAAAGATGAGTTTCTTAATAAGTGTGAAAACAACTAAAAATCACTTATTTATCAAATAAAATACTTGACCAACATGCTGAATGTACTCCATTGGTTATATCTAGAAAAAGTCAAGTGGACTAGGAAAAAATTTGACTCCTAACCTTTCAACATCATTATCATAAAATATATAAATAAATAAATAAGAAAAAGAAAAGTAATGAAACAGAGGCTGAAGGATCCGAAAGAGAGATCAGAATTAAAGAAACATAATCAAAATGGATATTATCTTTGATTGAAGCTATCCGATGTATACAAGAGACCGCTAGGGGCTAAATTCAGTACAAAATTGCCAATATCGTTTTTATTACCTAATATAAACTATTGCTCTATACAATTCCAACAAGTGGAGAGAAAAGAGAAGAATAAAAAGACTATGGACAAACCCCATAACCCAATTTTGTTGAAGGGTTAGCTGGGATTAGCATTATACAACACTATTTTGTATAAAGGATCGAGATCTGTTTGCATTTGA
Organism: Nicotiana glauca; assembly: GCA_026770625.1. NCBI lineage: Eukaryota > Viridiplantae > Streptophyta > Magnoliopsida > Solanales > Solanaceae > Nicotiana > Nicotiana glauca. Next base: position 25,645 of record MU702095.1, on the reverse strand, counting down.
TGAATTTAAGCTCCTTGAAAGGAATTTCAACTTCCTTATAAAGGATTTCAAGTGGTTAGATATCATTTTCAACTTGCAGATCTACAGAGATCAATCAGATCTCATAAGTGAAGTCCGAGCTCTGTTTAGAGGTGCTGCGGACGAGGATGATCTCAATGGGCCGACTCAACGGCTAACGGCAATACACTTAGAAAAAAAAGATATCGGCGCAATGAGGGATGTCGAGAACAAACCCCGCGCTCCAACAGAGACCGACATCAGCCGTACACCAGATCCTCCTATCCACCGCCCAGACATACGAACGTGTTACAACGACACATCGCCCCACCTCGAAATGAAAGAGGTACGCCCCCTTATTATCCGCACATAACTCTTGTGTCTCTCCTTCAGAAATAGTGTACGCACTGGAGAAGCTAGGCACCAAGGTGCAATGGCCGCAGAAGATGAAATCAGACCCCGCCACAAGGAAATCAAACGTCCTGTGTGAGTTCCATCAGGAACGGGGACACAAAACCGAAAACTGCATAGGCCTACGGCAAGAAGTAGTTAGGATGCTGAACTAGGGATACCTGAAGGAGTTACTCAGCGACAAAGGGAAAATCAACTTTGCGCGCGGACGGGAACAACCCCGTGGGCCGCCAAAGCCGCATTCCCCAACACGAACGATAAACATGATCGTCGGTGGCAGTAATGACTCAACGATCAACCACGTCAAATTTGCCAATACACACAGACTGAAGCGGACCATCTCCCACGAACGGTATGATGACTTCGAAGGTAGTATCGCCTTCGACAAGTCCGATGCCGACGGTTTGTCTTTCCCTCACTATGATGCTTTAGTTATTACTTTACGTATCGCTGATACGGATGTCAAAAGAGTCATGATCGACGATGTATGTGGCGCCTGTATTATCCACCCAAGGGTCCTTGCACAAATGGGACTCGAAGATAGGGTAATATCGCGCTGCATAACACTAACCGATTTTAACAATGCAGTGAAATGGACATCCGGAGAAATAACCCTGCCCGTCTTAGCGGGAAGAGTCATGCTGGAAATGACTTTCCATGTGATGAACAAAGAAACGGCGTACAACATCATCATAGGACGCCCATGGATACACGCCATGCGTGCGGTTCCTTCAAGCCTTTACCAGGTGATCAAATTCCCTACCCCGTGGGGAGTATTCAGCATTAGGGGAGAGCCACGCACCGCGCAGGAGTGCTACAAAATAACTCAAGATTGCACCGACACGCAACAACTAAAAGGGGCAAGTGCGGAGGCATAGCAATTAGCCGTGTCGAGGACTAAAGTCGACCCGATAGCGGATGCCATCAAAGATCCCGACGTCGTGGAAGCATGTAAAGCAACTGTCAAAGACCTCGGCCCAGTCCAATTAGACGACACCAACCCAGCGAAGAAAGACTACATCGGCCACGGTCTCGCCAACCCAAGTAAGTATCATGAATTCCTAACTAACCATGTAGATCTATTTGCCTTCTCCCATTCAGAGATGCCAGGGATTCTGCGAGATATCGCCACCTACAAGCTGAACGTCGATCCATTGCATCCGCCCGTGCGGAAAATGAGAAGGAAATTCAATGCCGCAATCAATGAAGTGGTCAGCGAGGAAGTGGACAAACTACTTGCCAACGGCTTCATTAGGGAATCAAAGTACCCCTAGTGGGTCGCCAACGTCGTCATGGTTAAAAAGAAAAACGGGAAGTGGAGGATGTGCGTAGATTTCACCGATCTAAACAAAGCATGCCCGAAGGATTCATTCCCACTACCTCACATCGACCAATTGATCGATGCCACAGCAGGACATGAACTGTTAAGTTTCCTAGACGCTTACTGCGGCTACAATCAGATCATGATGGCCGAGGAAGATCAGGAGAAGACGGCTTTCATCACCCATCAAGGGACTTATTGCTACAAAGTGATGCCCTTTGGGCTCAAAAATGCGGGGGCTACGTACCAGAGATTGGTCACCAAGATGTTCAAAGAGCAGATCGGTAAGACCATGGAAGTATATATCGACGATATGTTGGTAAAGTCGACAAGAAAGGAGGATCACATGGACCACTTGAAAGAAGCCTTCGGAATATTGAGAAGATACGGGATGAAGCTGAACCCCGAGAAACGTGCCTTCGGCGTAGCCTCAGGGAAGTTATTAGGATTCCTCGTGTCGCAACGAGGTATCAAACTTAACCCAGACCAAATCAAGGCGTTAGACGTGATACCTGAGGTGCTGAACAGCAAAAAACAGGTGCAGAAGCTGACGGGGCGAATAGCCGCCCTATCTAGATTCATCTCACGATCCTCCGACAGATGCCACAAATTTTTCAATGTACTGAGAAATGACAATGGATTACAATGGAACGAAGAATGTGTCGAAGCCTTGAGAAAACTGAAGGCGTACCTATCCTCGCCTCCGCTGCTGGCCAAAGCAAATCCGGGCGAGCCCCTGCTGGTATACCTAGTCGTATCTGAGGTTGCCGTCAGTGCAGTATTGGTTCGCGTGACTAAAGGTACGCAATCCCCTATTTACTATATTAGCAAGACCTTAGTGGACGCCGAAACACGGTATCCGCACCTTGAAAAATTAGCCCTGGCACTGGTCGTAGCTTCACGGAAGCTCAGACCCTATTTTCAATGCCACCCCATAAAAGTAGTAACAACCTTTCCCTTGAGAAGCATCCTACATAAGCCTGAGTTATCAGGCAGGCTCGCCAGGTGGGCCATAGAGCTCAGCGAGCATGATATCTCGTATCTCCCGAGAACCGCCATCAAGTCGCAAGTACTCGCCGACTTCGTGGCCGACTTCAGCGTAGAGATATTGCCAGAGGCGGAAGAAGAGGCACATCGTGCCCCCTCCAACACCAACCTATGGGCTCTTTACATTGATGTCGCCGCTAATGCCTCGGGATCGGGACTGGGACTCGTTCTCGAGGTCCCCACGGGCGAAATAATTCACCAGTCCATACGATGCCCCAAGATGACTAACAACGAGGCCGAGTACGAGGTTGTTATCGCATGTATAAAACTAGCCATCAAGTACGGATCTCGACGACTCGTCCTCCATTGCGACTCCCAGATCGTGGTTAACCAGGTCACTGGGACTTAACAAATCAAGAAGCAGAGATTGTAAAAGTACCAATCAAAAATCCACAGATTAATGACCGAGCTCGACGAATGCTGCTTTGAGGAGGTTCCTAGGGCGCGGAACGTAGAGGTAGACGGCCTAGCAAAACTGGCCGCAACCACTAAAAACTTCGACAAAGAAAGCGTAGTCACCCTCCTTCATTTAGCCATTGATCATACTGAGGTACTCTCCTTAAATTTGACTTGAGACTGGCACAACCAGTTTGTGTCCTACTTCCAGGAGGGGACACTCCTACCTAACAAAAAAGAAGCCAAGAAGCTCCGCGTACAGGCCGCCCAGTATTGCCTGATAAACCACGAGCTCTACAAAAGAACCTTTGGCGGACCCCTGGCCAAGTGCCTAGGGCCTCACCAAACGACACCAGTACTCGAAAAAGTGCACGAAGGCCACTGCGGCGCCCACATAGGTAACCGCGCCCTCATACGCTGCTTGATACGGGCCGGATACTATTGGCCAACTATGAAGAAAGATGCGGCAGAATATGTCCGCCGATGCGAACAATGCCAAAAGTACACCCCCATGATACACCAGCCAGGGGAGCCTCTCCACTCGGTTACTTCCCCATGGACTTTCATCAAATGGGGAATGGACATAGTCGGCCCGCTACCAGCAAGATGAGGAAAGGTACGATTTTTATTGGTTTTAACTGACTATTTTTCCAAGTGGGTGGAAGCAGGAGCGTACGCCCAAATACGCGAACAGGAAGTCATCGCTTTCATATGGAAGAATATCATTTGCCGCTTCGGCATCCCCAAATAAATCACCTGCGACAACGGACGGCAGTTCATCGGACAGAAAACAACTGAGTTCTTCGACAAATGGCATATTAAGAGAATACTCTCCATGCCATACCACCCCTCCGCCAATGGCCAAGCAGAGTCGTCCAACAAAATGATACTAAACATACTGAAGAAGAAGCTCGAAGATGCCAAAGGGCTATAGCCTAAGCTACTACCAAAAGTACTATGGGCACACCGGACCACGCCCAAATCCTCCATAGGAGAGACACCATACTCACTGGTGTATGGAACCGACGCTATCATACCGATCGAAGTAGGCGAACCAAGCCTTAGGTATTCGCATACAAGCGGAGCAGAAAATGACGCGAACAGACACCAAGACCTCGGTGAGGCCGAGGAAAGAAGAGAAATAGCTCACATAAGAATGGTGGCCCAGAAACAACAAATCGAAAGGTACTACAACAACAGGGCCAAAATACGACCACTCAAAGTAGGTGACTACGTCCTCAAAGCCAAAACGTTGGCATCAAAAGACCCAAGCGAAGGAAAACTGGGCACCAACTGGGACGGACCATACAAAATCACAACAGCAGCAAATAAAGGGCCATTCCAGTTAGACACAATGGAAGGAAAAATGCTCCAAAGCAATTGGAACGTCACCCACCTCAAGTATTTCCATTTCTAAAAGGCACCTCCTGAGTCGAACTCTTTTTCCCTTGCCCGAGTTTTGTCCCAATTGGGTTTTCTCGGGGAGGTTTTTAACGAGGCGGCAGAGGGGATGCCTGGAGATACTCATGAGGTAAGTTTATCACACCAGCCACTCCATACGCCCTCCCGACTGGCATGACAAAGGGACTGGACTAGCATGATCTCCAATGTATGAAAGTCTACGACCATCTCCAATGTATGAAAGGCTACGTCCATCTCCAATGTATGAAAGGCTACGGCCATTTCCAATGTATGAAATGCTACGGCCATCTCCGATGTATGAAAGGCTACGACCATCTCCAATGTATGAAAGGCTACGGTCATCTCCAATGTATGAAGGCTACGGCCATCTCCAATGTATGAAAGGCTACGACCATCGCCGATGTATGAAAGGCTACGGCCAGCTCCAATATATGAAAGGCTACAGCCAGCTCCAATATATGAAAAGCTACGGCCATCTCCAATGTATAAATGGCTAAGGCCACCAACGTCAATAAGTCGACCCAGCTCGACTACGATAGACAAACTCGACGACAGTCGAAGTCACGTACATGGCTACGGTCATCTCCAACGCGTAAACGGCTAAGGCCACCATCGTCAATAAGTCGACCCAGCTCGACTACGACAAACAAAATAACTCGACAACAGTCGAAGTTACACACATAGCCAGGACCATCGACAATATCACGGTTAAGTCAACCGTCACTATCGGTCGCCAACTCTGCTCGATTACGGCGCAAAGCACGTAAGCAACAGACAAGGCAACATTCGATAAGCACACTAAAAAAAACTCTACAAACAAACAAACAAATAAGCATCCACTCTGCGGAGTCGAGATACTGAAAATAAAAGGTACGAAAAGAAAAAGCAAAAGAGTAAGTTCTATTATCATCAAGAAAAATATACATATACAACGGGATATATTTACATCTCCACAAAACAACAAAAACAAAATAAGTACAATTCCTAGCACGACCCGCCATCCTGTCCGCTGTCACCTGCCGGTCCGTCATTTTTTCCGCTGCCGCCCTAAGCTTGATAAGCTGCAGAGATCCAGGACCCGGAAGCCAGACGGTTAACGTCTTCGGAATTATAGCCCGCCCGATCTGGGGAATCGAAACTATATCCACAGGCTTCTCAGGCAACCCGAGCTAAACATCGCTGGTCCTCTACCTCCGCCTCAGTGGCTCAGCCTGCAGCAAGCAACTCCTCGAACGCGACCAACTTGGCTTCGGCATACACCCACATGTCCCGCGCCTCGCCAGGCACACCGTCGTCGAACCTGGACGCAGCAGCCTACTTAAGAGCCTCAATTTCAGCCGCCTTGGCATTGAGCTCGGCGGATAAGCCATCGACCTCGACATGGAAATTAGCGGCCTCCGCCGCTACCCCACGACCAACCTCCAATTCATCCTCCTTTGACTAGAGAAGAGTCTCCAGTTTAATATTTTGAGCCAAGACGGCCATCAGCTGGTCATCCACCTGCTCCAGCTGAACTACCCTTCGCTTCAGCTGGGCCTCCGACTGCTCCAGGCCCTCACGAAAAACCTGAAACTTCGGGTCCTGTGCGAATAGGTCCGCCAGCGCTTGATTCTTGGCGCGGCACTCCCGGTACTTCTTTGCCACCTTCTTAAAGGTGGCGGCCTTCTTATGCGCTCGTCGACCCCTCTCTATCTCCAAAATAAGGGTGTGAAGAAGAGACAGAAAGAAGACAAATTAGCACGCACCAAAGT
>MU702095.1:3149-14577 GCA_026770625.1 Nicotiana glauca | reverse complement strand
TGAAGAAGAGACAGAAAGAAGACAAATTAGCACGCACCAAAGTTCACTTTATAATACATAAAGAAAAAATGAAATATACCTGCAAGGCCGCGCCAGCAACCCTTCGAGATAGATCCTTGTCGCTAACGTCTTTCAATATTTCGCGCTCAGCGGCCGCACACAGCAGGGTCATATCCGTTACGGCCTGCTCGCTATGTTGCAACAGGTTATATCGGCGTGGGATCAAAATCTGGCGGTTAGACCCACCCGCCATCATCCCCGCGCGGTCTCGATCACTCTTCAAGGCACCCACATCCGCACGGGCTGTCTCAGGTTCCGGCCTCTCCTCATCATCCGCTTCCTTAGCAGCAGCCGACACGCCACCCTCCGGAACATGTACGGGGGCGGCATCGAGAACTGCCTTCTCCTGGGGAGCCGACCTCCCCGAGTGGATGGCATCGACTATAAAAACTGGCCTCGACTCTGAACGGGGCTAGCTCGCCCCTTCGTCCTCTATGGCTATCCCCTTACCGAGCATCAACCGGCGTCTCTTCCTTTCCAGCGGCTCCTTACCCTCGGAAGTCGCCTCCACGGGCCGTGGGGATAGCGGTGAAGGAGTTGCTTCACTTGTGGACGCAGCCACAGGCGCAACCTCAGTTTGAGGAACCTCTGGAACGCCATCACTGGGCGAGCCACAGTGTACGTACTCATCTCCAGAATCAGTCCCCACCCCAGACGAGGCAGCGACATTTTGCTTCTTCCTCTTAGGGGCGCTCTGACCCGCCAACATAAATAAGTCAGGTAACGAAACCTAATGAAACCTCCAAACCATGGTCAAAGAGTTACCTGGTGGGCCGTATCGATCACGGAACGCGGACCAGGTGCGGCACTCCTCCGCAAATGGAATCAACCTCTCCACCCACGACCTAATATTATCAACAAATCGGGGTGGAGAAGCCCTCGCTGCAAAAAGGAGAGGGAAAACAAAAAGAAGTTATAATTGTCGTACGGTCAAGATCACAAACAATACTGAATTCAAGTAAAAACACTTAAGTTCTGGATTCCACCTTTCCGGGAATCCTTCAGGATTCAACACCAGGTGCTCCGTCCTGATGTAGACAAATTTACGCCAGAAGCGGCGGTTAGTCATGTCGTCGGCCTTAACGACCAGGCCCCTCGTGCCACGACTTTTTAGTTGCAGCATAGTACCCCTCATGTAGCCAGGGCTGAATAATTGTAAGAGGTGGTGGACCGAAATGCCACATTCGGCCCTGGCCGAGTAGGTGGTCATAATACGACACACCTTCCAAGTGTAAGGAGTGAGCTGATCTGGGCACACATTGTAAAAGCGGCAGAGCTCCTCCACGAGGGGATAAACTCGGAGGCCGTACTCGATCAAGAACGAATATTCGTAAAATGTGCAGTATCCCGGCCGATGCACGTTGGCATAGTCCGTCCCGGCCGGCTCCATCACCACGTGGTCTGGAATCTAGTACGCTTCTCGCAGGTCGTCCAAATGCGGTTGTAATAGCTCGCTGTGATCCCAAGAAGGAGTCAGGCTCTTGATCGGGAAATATCTACGAGCGTGTATCCCTTTTGGAAGGACATTATCTACGCTAAGAGGGACGAGAGGTTTCTCTGCCTTTTTCACAGCACCACCCGAAGATGGTGGAACCCTAGATGGGGTGTCACCCTTGGCTTTTTTGTTGTTTTGCCCGCGTTCCGCCATAATAATTTTTTATATAAATCAAGCTCCGACAATAAGAAGGGTGGTTTCAATAGAAACGGAAGAATTCAGCACGAAGTAGCTGTTTTTGGCAAGGAAGATGAAAAGGGAAATAGAAAGAATTCAGAAGTTCGAAAGATAAAAAAGATTGAACCTTCCTCCTATTTATAGGGCTAAGATACACGAAAATCGAAGAGGCATGATTCAAAATGGGCGCAGAAAACCAAAACGTCAAATCATCTCCTGAAATGCCTCGGGAGCAAGTATAATCATGAGGCATGCCGGCGGTGACGTCATTTTAAAAAGGAGACCACGTGTCAACAGATCACCGACGCCATATATTTCCCCTACTCACGTCATCGCCCTCATAATAAGGTCAAATTTTCCGAAGACGAGGTCGGCATTTCCACCCATTGAAGACGTCTACTGAATACGCCTCCAACGAGCAGAGGGACTAACTGTATGGGGTCAAATTTGACCCTCTACGCCTCTAAGCCAAAGGGTACGCCCAGTAAGCGTATATCTGCTACAATAAGGGCGCGACTCGTACGTGAGGGCGAAGGCGACGCTATTTAGAACTGGGCGTCCTCGCTAGAAGGACGTCAACCATGTTCGATACTTTTATTATTATTTTAAGGAAGGCCCCTCCTTATATAAAGGGGACCTTCCCATTGTAAAAACCATCGGTATTATTATTGAATAATACAACTCTCTCATTCTCTCTTATTCTCTCTCTATCTCTTACTTTTGACGAACAACTTTTCTTGAGTTCAATATATCATTTTAAGTAGTAGATCTACAACATAGTTATCATTCTTACATCTCTAGGCCTATTATATTTGATTACGATTTATCCTCCCATATTTTTAATTATTTTCTAGCTTAAAAGTATACTTTTAATTTTTGAGCCAAACAAAGGAATTTACCTTGGGCAATTGGCAATAAGAAGCGGATCAGAGAAATATACCTTTAGCAAGTGTAACAAAGAATAGAAAGGGAAGGAGACGTTACAAAAAAAGAAGAAGAGGAAAAGACAATTTGATAGTAAAGATACCACATTCATTGTAGCAATATTTAGCTTTGAGTCACTTAATATAATTACAATTTAGCTTATACTTTCTATAATATTTTCAGCTTTATTTATTGATGTAGAGAGTAAACTTAAAGGGTAATTATGTCTTTTAACTTTTAAAGGATATTATAGTAAAATAATATCACACTAAAGTTTTCATGTTTATAATATAGTATGATGATATATATGTTTTTGGGGGTGCGTTATTCTAAAATTTATTTCGTATCAGTTCATTGAAACTAGGGCTGCTTATCGGGCAGATTGAGCGGTTATTTACTCTTAACGGTTTGGCTTATCGGTTATCGGCTTTCAAAAGTATTAATCCGCTAGCCACCCGATAAGATATCGGGCGGATTGATATCGATTTAGCTCTTATTGAACGGTTATCGGACGGTTTATCGGCCTAATTCATGTATTATTCTAGGACACGCACTTGGTGCTACTTCATGCCTACTCTCTCTTTAAGTGTGTTCAACATTCTCTTTCTTATCTATTGGCTGAGATTGTAAGCCATGATATACCTGGGACAACTATTAGCTTATGTTTGATCTGCCATATCAATAATTTCAGTGATGAAAGAATGTTAGTAATAAAGTAACCTCACCATAACTCAACCACAATCTCATTGAAGTCGTGTTGAGTAAATGGTCAGAGTGTGTTTGCAAAAGTCCAACTTTAATCTAATTACCCAATTGGATTTATGTCTTTATTTTGTTAGCAATCAAGGCCTTCTAGGTATGTATAAATACAACACTTCAGCAGCCCTAGAAAATCATGTGATAAAAACAGTTTTCTCAAAGAAAAAATTAAAGATAAAAGCGAATTAGAAGAATGGAGAATGAAAGAAAAAATATATATGTATATATTCTTAACGGTTTAACGGATTATCCGTTAAGAAAATTAAATAATCCGTCCCCAAACCGATAAGTCGTTAATAAAAAAAATTCAATCTGTTTCCCGTCCGTTAAACTGTTAACCCGATACCAATAAGCCATTAAGCTTCGGTTTCGATTCGGTTTTTGATTTCGGATCGATTTTGAACACCCCTAATTGAAACAAGTATGACTTGAAAATTGATATTCTTTATGTCCCGCGCAAAACAAATTATTCTCTCCTCTTATCATTAGCTAATCTTTGGCAGTATTTAAAATGTGCACAACGTTCAAACCAGATTTCATGTATAGTCTCATTGATCCATTTGCAGCGATCTATTTTCCACTCTGCATATAATAACTGATATTTACACTAATTCAACAATAATATGACATATATCTCTTTTATATATACTACATTTTATCCTATTAAGGGATGATTAATTATGTACTTTCACATAAATGTTCACTAAATTATATTCCGCAAATTTTATTAATTTGGTATAAATACTGGCGTGAGTCATATTAGCTGAACATCTTTTTTCTTGCATATGTGAGCGCTACTGTGTTAAAACACAAAATCAGAAAACTGTTAGAAGAATAAAGAAACTAGAAAAACAGTAGAGATGAAAAAGATATTCCGAGTCCACAATTTGCTTGTGCGTCCTTAAGGAATTTTAATCCCCTCACACGTTGCCAATGTAATGGATTAAATCCTCCAAGGATAAAACGGAATAAACCTTCCTGCAACAGTGGCAATACAAACTGCAGGATACCAACGAACTTAAAGAACGGAGCAAAATCACACTTACGAATTCGAGAGAGAGAGACAGCGAATTGGAATGTAGTATTTTCAGAAAGAAGGAAGTTCTGTACTATTTTTTGGCGCGTTAAAAACAAAGCCATGCCTCTGAATTTATAGGCAATTATTGGAAGAGGTGTGATGTCTGTTCTGGAAAAGTGCCTGTTCAGAAATTTCGCCGCCTGCCGCGGTCCTACTGCGGTTACGCTAGGACCGCGGCCAGACAATATTTCTGAATCTTCAGCAGTGATCTGGCATTTAATTAATTAATTAAATAAATTTTGTCCAAAAAATAATCTTATCGATCATTTGACAAAGCCAAAGCCAAAGCCAAAGCCAAAGCCAAAGCCAAAGCCGAGCCGAGCGAGCGACGACGACGGCGCGAGGGTTCATTCTGTTCAACTCCTTTTAAGAGCTTTAAGAAGTGATTCTCTATATATACATACAAATGTAGTTGTCCCTCACCAATGAGGGACAAAGTGCAAGACATAAGCTCACTTCTTCAAATTTTTATTTTTCCCTCCATTTTATTTCCCTCTATTTCCAATTCACACTTTTATACTTTAAAGCCCAATGGTTTAAAAGTAAAACAATCCCCCACATGAATGGGAATGGCTGTAACAAGAATGATCATAGATGAAAGCTGTGTGATTTGCAAGTAAGGATTAATTGCATCTGGATAAGTAGGTTTCCCTTTGAACTTTCCGTAGTGAACATATGTCGGATATACTCGGTCAATCGGTTGATTTGATATCTTTGAACCGTCGAACTTTAGTGTATATATAGATAACCATATGTCACACAACCAACCCTTAACCGTCTTTTGGTTCTAATTGTTGTGCTCATTTAAGCCATGAACACCGCCTGGTTTAATAAGTGCATAGAGAATTGGCCTTACAGAATTTTCATTGAAGCGGCTTCCACTTCACACTTACATAGGTTATTCATAAACGTGTAATCCTTTAGATTGACACTATTTGATAAATACCACATCAGACTTAGGTAATCATTAAAGAACGTGTAAAGTTCTATCCTTGTTACTGAACATTGTCTTCATCACGAGAAGGGACCAAAGATTTTACTTTGACAATGTTGAACCGGTCAATCACAACTTTGTTTGAGNTCCCTCTCTAGTTAAGCCTTTTGTAAGCGGATCCGCCACATTATCCTTTGATCTTACATAATCAATAGTGATAATTCCACTAGAAAGTAGTTGTCTAACGGTGTTATGTCTTCGTCCTATATGACGAGACTTTCTGTTATACATAACGTTCTCTGTCCGTCCTATTGCAGCCTCACTATCGCAATGTATGCAAATAGGAGCCAAAGGTATTGGCCAGAACGGAATGTCTTCTAAGAAATTTGGAAGCCATTCAGTTTCTTCACTGGCTTTATCCAAAGCTATAAACTCTGATTCCATTGTAGAGCGAGCGAGCGATACACGTTTGTTTGGAAGACTTCCAAGACACTGCTCCTCCACTAATAGTAAAAACATATCCACTTGTGGACTTTGTTTCTGTTGAGCCGATTATCTAATTTGCATCACTATATCCTTTGATAACCGCAGGATATTTATTATAGTGCAAAGCGTAGTCTTGGGTATATTACAAATATCCCAGAACTCGTTTCATTCCCACCCAGTGATGTTTGTTGGGATTACTTGTGAATCGACTAAGTTTACTTATTGCACAAGCTATATCAGGTCGTGTACAGTTCATGATGTACATTAAGCTTCCCAACACACGAGCATACTCCAATTGAGACGTACTTTCACCTTTATTCTTTATAAGATGATGATTTAAGTCAATTGGAGTTCTTGCACTTCTAAATTCCAAGTGTTTGAATTTTTCAAGTACCAATTTCACGTAATGTGATTGAGACAAAGCTTGACCTTGAGGAGTCCTCTTGATTTTAATTGCTAGAATTACATCGGCAACTCCTAAGTCTTTCATATCAAACTTACTAGCAAGCATGCGCTTAGTAGCTTGAATGTCGGCAATGTCTTTGCTCATTATTAGCATATCATCAACATATAAGCAAACAATGACTATATGATTTGGAACGTTCTTAATGTAAACACATTTATCACATTCATTAATATTAAAGCCATTTGACAACATTGTTTGGTCAAATTTTGCATGCCATTGCTTGGGTGCTTGTTTTATTCCATAAAGGGACTTAACAAGTCGATACACCTTCTTTTCTTTTNNNTTTGACAACAAGTCTTACCTTGTATTTGTCAATAGTACCATCGTCTTTCATTTTCTTCTTGAAAATCCATTTAGAACCCAATGTATTGTTACTTGGAGGAAGTTCAACCAATTCCCATGTATGGTTGCTCAATATGGATTCTATTTCACTATTGACAGCTTCTTTCCAATATTGTGCTTCTGAGGAAGACATTGCTTCCTTGAAGGTACGAGGCTCATTTTCTAGCAGAAAAGTCAGAAAATCTGGACCGAATGAAGTAGATGACCGTTGACGTTTACTTCTTCTCGGATTTTCCTCATTAGGCATACCAATTTCCTCCCGATGTCGTTTTGACTTTTGGTAGGTCACTTCACTTTCCTTTTTATACGGATAAATAGTTTCAAAGAATTCAGCATTATCTAATTCTATTATCGTATTAACGTGAATCTCAGGATTTTCTGACTTATAAACCAGAAAACGATATGCCTTGCTATTTGTTACATATCCAATAAATACACAATCAACTATTTTTGGACCTATCTTAACCCTTTTAGGTTTAGGAACGTGTACCTTAACTAAACACCCCCACACTTTGAAGTATTTCAAGCTGGGTTTCCTTCCTTTCCATTTTTCATAGGGAATGGACTGTGTTTTACTATGAGGCACACGGTTGATTATTCGGTTAGCTATAAGTATAGCTTCCCTCCACAAGTTCTGTGGTAAACCAGAACTTATCAATAACGTATTCATCATCTCCTTCAATGTTCGGTTCTTTCTCTCTGCAATTCCGTTAGATTGTGGGGTGTAAGGGGCAGTTGTTTGGTGAATAATGCCATTTTCCAAACATATTTCTTCAAAAGGAGATTCATATTCGCCACCCCTATCACTTCTTATCATTCTGATCTTTGTGTTTAGTTATGTTTCAACTTCACTCTTGTATTGCTTGAAAGCATCAATTGCCTCATCTTTACTATTAAGTAAATAAACATCGCAATATCTCGTGCTATCGGCAATAAAAGTAATAAAATACTTTTTCCCAACGCGAGATGGTGGTGACTTCATATCGCAAATATCTGCGTGAATTAAGTCTAAAGGACTTGAATTCCTTTCAACGGACTTATAAGGATTGTGAGCACATGATTTTGCCCTATATGAGAATTACTCCCACAAATTCAAAATAAAATAGTTTTGTGTTGTGTGTGATTTTTTGTAGATTTTTGTGTTATTTTTATTTATTGTTTGCATTTGTCTGTGCGTGTTTATTTGTTAAATTAATATAAAATACAAAAATATGTTGCATTTACATTTAGGATTTATTAGGAGTAATTAAGTTTTGTTTTACAAAAATGAAAATCACAAAAATAATACACTTTACATTGTAGCATTTAAAGGTCTAGTTGTGTGATTTTATTTCAAATTGATATTTAATAGTGTGTTAATTGTTAGTAGAAGTTAATTGGACTTTTGGTAATTTAATCTAGGATTTTTAATGTTTTTAAATTATGAATTAATAGAAAAAGAAAAGGATTGGAAAATAAAGAGAAACGGATTGGGCTGCTTCAAATTGGACCCGAAAAACAGGCCCAAAACCTCACCCCATACTCGGTCCAGTATAATCAGCCCCAGAGATGGTCGAAACGACGTAGTATGATGTTGAAACTACGTCGTTTCGTCGCCTGGGATCTCAACCAACCATTCCTCTCAATCCAACGGTTGAGATCCCATCACCCCTACCCGTTTAAATGACCTGATCCGCTACTATCTCTCAGCCCGCCCCTGTTACTACCTAAACGACCCCGTTTCACTTGGTAATCTGATCACAGCCGTTGGATTTTTGTAATCCAACGACTCAGATTGATCATTTCATTTTAATTCATCAAAGCCCCCCTCCTAACCCCATTTCACCCGTCTCATTTCCAGACACCCCCCTCAATCGTCTCTTTCAGAGACGAACCAAACAAGACCCCCCAAACCCTAGCCGCTGGCATATCCCACTGCCCTTAAGCCGGCAGCAACCACTCCGATCCCGGCCAAAATAACACCCCTGAACCACCAAACCATCCCCTCTACGGATCCACAATCCATTTCTTTCGAATCCTCGTGGAACGTTTCGAATCTTCGATCAAAAGAATCGGATGAAACCCTACCTTACCCAATTCACCCCAATATCACACCCAATAATCCCCTTGGCCTCCTCGTTCCTAAAACCCCAACCAAATCGGCTCGAATCCGAGTAAAACTCGTCAAATAACGGATCTAGGGTCCAGCGATTCCAGACTGTTTTGAAGTCGTCAGGGTGGAATGGGTTCCTAGTTAGTATTATAAGCCTATTTCTGATGAAATAGACGTATAATACTAATTGGAAATCAATTTTGAAAGGCATGTCAATTGGAATCCGAAATCAGTAAGTTTTCCTTAAGTTTCTTCTTTTTCCTTTTTATGTATGTTTGTTCATCCGCGTTAAGCCGTAATTAGTCTCTTCTTTAGGTCTTTAATTCAAAGTTAATTATTCCGGTAAATATCCTACCTGATAATTAGCTGTTTTCCTTTTTCGATCCCTTTTCTTTTCTTTTGTGGTTTGTTTTTCGTTTAATTCTCATGTTTCTCCTCCTCATGCTTCATTCTTAATGTTCGGTGATGAACTATGCGTGTTGATATGCTCAAACTTAGAGGTTAGTTCATCACAATGAGTTGAATTGTTTAGACACGTTTGAACTGAATTAATTGATCAATTTGAATGTCTGAAATTTGTCGATCTCCTTGAGTTTTTATGGATGGTTCTTCTGTTGGTTTCAACTGCACAAAATATGTTTTTCATCTCATTGTTTCCAGTTCTCTTATCTCAGTAATTGATTGATTTGATATTTGAATTGAAACAGGATAGTTAATTGTGTTCTTTGTGTTATTTCTGTGAGCATCAAACTGATTGAACCTTTAGAGTAAAGAAATGGTGAACTGATTAAACTAATGAAATAGTTTAATTAGTAATAGGGGATTGATGACTATTTAAAACACTGTCAGAAAGAAAAAAGAGATCACATAGGCACCATTTTACAAAGTCTGAAGGAATTAAACAGAAAGACATGCTGCCCATACTTAATTAAAATAGGAATATAGGCTGCCCATACCCCTGTGATTTAATAAAGAGAGAAACATGTCAGTGGTGCTACTGACTAGTATTTTAATATTCTGAGTGGGGAATTCAGGGAATATCATGGGTAAAAATGGATTTAATAATGATCTGAAGAGCTGGTAGGTCTATTTTTGGAAACATATAAATAGAACATCTTTGGATAGTATACGGGGAGGCTTTTGAATGAATTAGGATAGGGTGAGGAGGCAGTTGAAAAAGAATTAAGAAAGCTGGTTGTGAGTCATCAGTTTTTGAGTGTTTAATCAGTGTGGAGAGTTAGAAAGTCAGTTTGAAAAAAGAGTTGAGAGAGTTTTGAGAGTGATCAATTCTTGGTCTCTTTTGTAATCAGTTGACAGAGAAATAGAGTCTATCTAGAAAGCAACCCAAAAAGTAAAAGAAACAAACTTATTGCCCCATTGAAACAAACTTATTGTTGGTCCATTTCTGGCTTAACCCAAGTTCCATAGAGTCTATTGTGGGGTCAATTATTTTGTTGTGATTCTGTGGATTGCTGGGGTTTCGTTTTGGTATTTTGGGTGCTGTATTGGTTTGTTTCGAACTGCTGTTGGTCTTACTGCTCTGTGGCTATTACTGTTGTATTGCTGCTGTTGATCTCTACATCTTCTTTTGAAATTCTATTTCCAGGTATTTCTCAATTCCAATTTATGTGTGAGAGACTGATTCAATCAGTGTGTATGAATTGATTGAAGAAATGGAAGTCAGAAGCATGGTGATTTTGCTGCTCGTTGTTAAGCTGAATGTTAAATACCTCTTAACTGTAGTGTAGATTTGGTAATTGGAATATCATGCAAAAATGTATTAATAAAATAACGAGACGAGCCTCGCCGCATTACACACACAATTGCAGGGCCCTCAAATAACTTTCATAAAATCTTTAGATTCGGAAGGGCCGTTTAGCTAATTTCACGGTCTTTCCCAAAGTAACAAGACGTAAATATCTTTGGCACAATTTTAATATACATTCTCAAGTACGGGTGCACATTTATATGACCCAAATCTTATTCTCGACGAAGTTGAAATGTATTTAAAGTCACAGGCGTACTGGTACGGTGTGGTTCAAAAATGCATTTTCACGACGTTGCAATTCCTTAAAATTGATAAAGCGGAATACTAATAATGCACATAATTAGAATATATAGAAATCAGATAAAAGCAAATATAACAGTGGAGTGACCGTGCTAGAACCACGGAATTCGGGAGTGCCTAACACCTTCTCNNNNACTTGAGACACCATTATATTCTCAAGTGGCGACTCTGAAAAACTTAAATAACTAATCCCGTTCTGACTGTCCTTAAATGGGAAAAACTCCTTATTATACTCATTCGTCGGGTGTAACCTGTAAAAACGGAGGTGTGACAGCTCAGAGCTTTCTTTCACCATTTGCTTGACTGTAATCCCCGCTTTCTCACCCATTTCTTTCTCCTCTATCTTACCTTCACTTGCCTTAATCATCATTACAGTTTGAGAAGGTTTCTTGTAACCTCCTCTTTGTATCAACTCTATCATATGGGCTTCATGATGAACATGTAAAGGGTTTTGTGTAATATTGGGAGCCTCGGGAGCCTGCACTTCAATTCTTCTAAAATTAATAAGCTCCTGTATTGCGGGGCCAACACTTCTCTGTGTCGTGTC
>MU702092.1:37166-122712 GCA_026770625.1 Nicotiana glauca | reverse complement strand
TAGGAAACCCTTTGCACACTTTAATTGTTTAGGCGTGTTAGATTAATAATTTTACCTTCTTAAAATTCGGGTGTATATTGGTTGCGACCTAAATCCAAATCTCGGCGAAATCGAAATGTGTTGAAAATCACATGTACCCTGGCGGTAATGAGATTAAAAATACACTTTTATGACGTCGTAATTCTTTTAAAAAAAAAAATAAACCAATAATTAAAAATGACTAAATTTGGAGATGAGCCTCGCTAAATCCGAAATAATTGCGAGGCCCTCAATAATTGAATATTAAAAATAGTTAGAATTTGGAATGGCTATTTTAGCAAATTTCAATGGCTTTTCCCAAATATCACTACGATAGAACCTTTAGGCACGAATTTGATTAAAATTATTTCCTTAAATACGGGTGTGCATTGATTGCAACCCAAATCCAAATCTCGGCAAAGTCAAAGTGCGTTAACGAAAACGGGTGCCTTGATGGCAGCGGGGTCGAAAACGTACTTTCACAATGTCGCAAGTCTTTCAAATAAATAATAATTAAAAGTTTATAAATAAAAGAAAAAAAATTAGCATGTAATAGAATCAGATAAAATTAAAAAATACAACAGTTAAAGCGACCGTGCTGGAACCACGGAATTCGGGAATGCCTAACACCTTCTCCCGGATTAACAGAATTCCTTACCTAGGATTTCTAGTTCGCGGACTGTAACAGAGTCAAACTTTCCTCGGTTCGAGATTAATTCGGTGACTTGAGACACCATTATATTCTCAAGTGGCGACTCTGAAAAATTTAAATAACTAATCCCGTTCCGACCGTCCTTTATTTGAAAAAACTCTTTTTATGTTTATATCCCTTTCGCCGGGAGTATGTTAGCGCCGTAAAAAAGAGGTGTGACAAATACCACTTTGGAATAGTGGGACACAATACAGAGAACTATTGGACCCTCAAAAGGGTAGTTGAAGATTTGATTGAAGCCGAAAGAATTTTTTTCGGAATGAAGAAGCTCCTGATGTGATGAACAATTTATTGCCTGCCCACAACATAGGGCCAATAGTCAGAATGATTTGTGAAGATGAGGAATTTGATCCGACACTGAAGGCCATTGCAGCCATTGTCGTGACTGGAAAAAAAGAAAAAAAATGGTCGCCAAGCCTGAAAGTTCCCCATCGGACAGGAGTCTCGGTAGCCAGTCTTGTTGTCCTTTCTGCGTCCGGATTATCTCAAGGTGTGATCCGGATATTTTACTTTATTGTATTACTTTCCGATGTCAACCCTTCAATATTTAAAATTAAAAAAAAATCAATCAATAAGAAAAACATTTCACTGCCCAGGAATGTCTTTTTTTTATTGTCACCTTTCTTATTCTTTGTTTATTTCCATAATGCAGATTTCAGTAACATGATATTCTTGCGAACTTCATGCCCAGATCCTGAAACACTGTCAGACCTCGAAATAATGAATCAAGAATTAGATTGTAATGAAGATAAGTTTAAGGAAATAAAAAGAAGAGTTGGAACAACTAAAGGAAAATTTGCTCCAAGCTGGAAAGATCCATATATGGTAAAGAAAGAGTTGTACCTGGGGAACATCGAAGGAAATGTCCTAAAACAACTGTCAATGCAAATGCAGTCAAAAGGCAATATGTTGGATCCTCTATATAGCATTAATATTCTCCGATTAGGATAAAGAAGACTTTAGTTCTCGCTACCAAAACATTATCCACCCTTTACAAACACTTTGAGCTGGTTACTTTTCTTTGGAACCTGAAAGTGTTGTTGAAAAAAAAACAAAATGAAAAAATGAAAAATGAAATGAAAAAGGAGAAGGAAAAAAAATTCAAAAAGAAAAGGAAGAAAATACAAAGAAAATGAAATGAAAAAAAGAGAGAAAAAAAAGGAAAGGAAAAAGAAAGACAAAACAAAACAAAACGGAAAAATAAAATAAAAAGTTCCCTGAACTACGTTCGACTTGATTCCGAAAGGATACGTAGGCAGCCTCTCTCTGGGGTTCTGTCACACCAAAAAAATCTAAATTTCCCCAAAAGTGAAACTGGGGCAGATGTTATAATCGAACGACAATGATCACGCCTGAATGATCCTAAAGTTGTAATTCAATCCAAATCTTTTTTACCTCAAATCCTGTTTAAGTCCTTCCGACCAATCGGTGAGAATTGTCAAGGATCAGAAAATACAACCACTTGGATCCGATGCAATCAAAATGAGAGAAATAAAATGAGAGAGACTTATTGGTGAAAACCCACACGGGCACAGTGAGGCAACAGTAAGCAGAGAAATTGAAACGAGAGAGTCTTGTTAGTGAAAACTCGTAAAGAGCACTATAAGGCGATGGTGAGAAGAGAAATGAGAGAGGTCAGCTCGTGAAAACCCGCAAAGGGTGCCCCTGATTGAAAAGTGGATCCTCACAGCCATCGGCATCGACATAATCCTAGCAAGATTCTCGATTTTAAGGCAAAAGTTGTGATGAATTTCTGATAGTCGGACGGTTTACACAGATCAGACATACAGTATAAAAGGCATGTCATGTTCATTAAAGTCCGCATGTACTCTAGATAAGTCCTTCTTTGCTTTCCCCCAAAGGGATACCTCTTGTCTAAATTCATTTATCCATTCCTTTATTTTTTTTCCTTTGAATCCATTTCGGTCTAACTCCATTCCGAAATTGAGACAAAGAAGGGATGGCAAAACTGGTTTACAGGGTTCTCATTTGATACGAGCTGATGTGCAAAAAGTCACCCAACCTTGTCGGGGGCATCAAGTCGACCCCAACTGGCCATGGCGGTCGATACATCGAAATTAAAACTTTAGGCAGGAGAAAATGAAATTGAAGCGCCTATAAAGGCAAATGAAGTTGAAAAGGTTAAGTCCCACGTGGCTAACTGTCTCAGTAAGCATTGAAAAGCCAAGTTACCCGAAATGCTATGAAACTGAAATTGGGAGAAAGAAGACAGAAATGAAATAAAGTTGGAAAAGGTTAAGTCCCACATGACTAGCCACTGCAGCAAGTTTGAGGAGCAAAAAAAATTCCCAATGCTCCGATGTTTGAAATTGAAAAAAAAAAGTCAGAAGTGAAAGGTCTACAAAGGAGAAATAAATTCTAAAAGGTGGAGTTCCACGTGACCTACTGTCATGGCAAAGTCTAGAAAAGTTAGAGGTTCTCCAGGATCAGAAATGAAATCGGTCCTGAAGGAACACGTAGTTGCAGTTGAGATCTTCATCAAAAAAATCGGGCCGAGATCAATTGATTGAAACAATCAAGGCTATAAAACTAACCACTGTTACAAACTAACAATTGTTCTTTGTCTAAAAATATGAAATAAGTGTAATCCAAAGCAACCTTTCGAGAAGCAGGTGCAACCAAAGAAAAAACTGCACAACGGCTAAAAATAGCTTGCCAGCAATAATCAATCCAAAATGGAAGTCTCCTCCAAATTTTGTCCTACATTTTTACTAATTTTAGTAAAAAAAAAAATAAGAAAAATAAAAATGAAACGAAAAGAAAGAAGAAGAAAATTCAAAATTATGGTAGCATAGGATCCCATTCCGTAGTCGCTGCCAGCATAACCTGGTAGTATAAGGTTCCATTCTCTAGTTGATCCACGACATAGCCCGAGGACCTTTTTCTTTTCAGCCATAACCCGATGGCTTTCCTAACATAACCCGTGGACCTCCCTGGCATAAACCAATGATCTTTTTATTTTCTGGCATAACCTGTGGACCTCCCCGGCATAACCCGATGACTTTTTCGGCATACCCCGTGTACCTCCCCGATATAACACAAGGACCTTTATCTTTTTCGGCATAACTCGATGACTTTTCCGGCATAACCCGTAGAACTCACCGGCATAAACCGAGGACCATTTTCTTTTCTGGCATAACCCGATGACTTTCTCGACATAACCCGTGGACCTACCCAGCATAACCCGAGGAACTTTTTCTTTTCCGGCATAACCTGAGGACCTCCCCGACATAAACAGAGGACCTTTTTCTTTTTCGGCATAACCCGATGACTTTCCTGGCATAACCTATGGATATATCCACCATAAATCGAGGACCTTTTTCTTTTCTGGCATAACCTTATGAGTTTCCCGATATAACCTGTGGACCTCTCCCGCATAACCCGATGACCTTTTTCTTTTCCGGCATAACCGTGGACCTCCCCGGCATAACCCGAGGACCTTTTTTTTCCGCCATAACCCGATGAATTTCCCGGCATAACCAGTGGACCTCCACGGCATAACCCGATGACCTTTTTCTTTTTCGAAAAACCCCGTGAACCTTATTAGCATAACCCAATGACTTTCCCGGCATAAGCCGTAGACCTCCTCGGCATAACCTGAGGACCTTTTCTTTTCCGACATAACCCGATAACTTTCCCGGCATAACCTGTAGACCTCCCTGGTATAACCCGAGGAGCTTTTTCTTTTTCGGCATAACCCGATGACCTTCCCCGGCATAAACCGAGGACCTTTTTTTTCTTTTTCGGCATAACCCAATGGCCTTCCTTGGCTTAACCAGAGGACATTTTTGGCATAACTTGGTAACCTTCCCAACTTGGGGCTTTCTATTCCTATTTGCCATAATTTAGATATAGGGTCTCCACTCCTTAATCTCTTTTTCTCAGTGATACACAATCCCGATTTTATTTCTTTCAATAAAGAAATAATTTACATTTTGTTACAATAACTCACATAATTTTTCTAGTAAAAACTGGGGCAGAAAATTTCGTTCGTTTGTTTGTTTTGGTGCCTGAGCAGGTTTTTACCTTGAGGCACAAGGTTAGAGGCGACCAAAAGAAGTAGTATCGATTCAAACAAAGAATAGAAAAACAAGAAAAAGAAGTTGAACTCTAAGTGTTGAAGCGGTGAAAAGATGCAGACTGCTCGAGACATAATTGAAGTCACAAGCTTTGGACGTCCCGCCGTGATCTGAAACGCTGAAGAAGAATGAACCAACAGTTGTGGCTAACGAGCATCAAGATTCAGATCAGAGTTTATAGAAAGAACTAGCCAAGACTCAAGATCGAGCTTTAGAAGGTTTATAGATAGGAATCTTGTAACTCGTAGTTGATATGCTTAACTAGTTTAGTTTTTCATTTTGGATATTGGTGTAATAAGGAGCTCAGCAAATAGAAGCAAAAGCAACAGCAACACCAACAGAAGTGAATCACGGTTTTCCGGTAGTTTCAGCTACCAAAACTTCTAGAACTGCACCGACATGATTCCCTTATAGCCATAGATATGTAGGCAACCTCCGAAGCAAGGTTCGGTCAAACTTTTTCTAAATGCTTCCAAATGGATTTTCAAACAGGCAAAAATTGCTCGTAATTTCTCACTTTATCTTTTCCCAAAAACTCTTCATGTTTCCAAGCAAAGAGGGGCAACTGTGAACACCTAATTTTTGCCCTACACGAAAATAACTCCTAAAATTAACCAAAAATGATTCTTAAAGGATTTTAGAAGTTTTTCTTTATTTAGTTGCATTTCATGCTTTTTTACTATTTTAAAATAATAGAAAATGATAAAAATAAATGTCACATTTTAATTTCATGTCATCTTAGGGCCAGTTTGCATGTAGGAATTAATTTTATTAAGAAAAATCACAAAAATGGTCTTTTTTACATATTTAGATTTTAGTCTTTAGAAAGTAATATTTTTATTTAGTTTTAAGTTAATTACATGTTTTAATAGATAAACAATTTTAATTTTACAAATTATATTAACTTATGATTTTATTAGATTTGAAAATCAAAGAAAAAGAAAAATTAAAAAAGATATTGATTTGGTCTTCCTACCACAAAATTAATTAGCCCAAATTCATGACCTGAATCCCTTCAAGCCCAAAACATTAAGCCCATACTCATTCTCCATTTGATCTAACTTAATTCCTACCCATATTAAATAATGCTAACTTCAAAAATTAAAAAGACCTAAGAGCAAAATTTTTCCACCGTAGTGACCAAAAAGGACGCCCCTCGAATTTTTTGGGCTTCTCTTTCACATTTCCAAAGCTAGCTTCATCTTCTTAAAAGAAAGAGAAAATCCATAAAGATCCCATTCAACTTGTCTTGGAAAGTCATTTATATACCTAAACTTTACGGGTGTCCTAACACCCCACTATTGTTTGAAGAACTGTATTTACTCCCTCCTAAGGCCTGGCCAGCCGCGCGAGTTTGACAACGTAATTGAGCGCGTCTTTGCTCTATTTTAATCGTTAAAAACACCTAGAAAAAGAAAAAATTAAATTTTTAACTTCAATATAACTCCCAACCAACAGTAAAATCCATTCTTCCCCAATATTTTATCATATCCAAATGAAGAACCCTAATTTCTTCTGCCGAAATTTCATCAAATTGCACTTTGAAGTTTTGATCTTTGAAAGCAAAGGTTAATCTTTCTCCTTCAAACATAATAATTTTTCACAGATAATTCAACTTTAATATTTGAGCTTGATTCTTCAAAGAACTTCGGCTTTGAACGGGACTTCCTCCAACTCGTTAGGGATTCTAAATATCAATGAAATTGAAGGATTTTACAACCGGTCACTTCAATTTTGTTCGGGTAAAGTGATTTTGGCGAGGCAAGAAGAATTTTCAATGGTTGGACATTAGGGTTCTTCAATTTGGGAATTTTTAACTGTTGGGTGAATTTTTCCATCGAATTGGACAGTGTTTTTTTCTTGGTTTTTATGCAATACTTTTTTTTTTCTGAATTTTCAGTGGGGAATGTGAAAAGATAGGAAGATGACAAGAAAATATATAATGTGCTATGAATATTAAATAGAGCAAAGGCAATTTTGTTGAGTGCAGTTCATGTTAATTACGTGGCTGGGTGAAAAAGATTCTTCATCCCCTGCTAGTTTTGAGTAAGTTGCAAATTGTGCAGCATTTAATGGCGATGCTTTATTGAGAAGAAGCCAAGTTTTTGGTTATTGATTTGAAATCTGTTTCTTCTAGTAATGAATCAAATATACTTTTGGTGTAAAAGGGTTTATTAAATCGCCAGAATTTCCAACAACAATTACCTGCATGGACACGACATATACAGAAGAATTAAGAAAGTGTTATAAGCAAATTAATTAGTACTAGTAGTCTACTTTGGGAAAAGTGAAAAACAGTCTCTAAACGAGCCAGCGCGTGTTTCGCACTCAAATTAATATAGCTGGGCCAGGGCTTAGGAGGGAGTAAATAAATACAATTCTTCAAATAATAGTGGAGTGTTAGGACACCCGTAAAGTTTAGATGTGTAAATGACTTTTCAAAACAAGTTGAATGGGTCTTTATGCATTTTCTCTAAACGAAAACAAAAAGAGAAGGATACCGTGTGGACCTAGAACACATCTAAAAGCAGCAATTTTTTTTTCGATCTCCAGCACACTAGACATTTCAAGACTGAAGCTTCAGCCGTTGAACACAAGAAACAATGACCCTAGGTTGTATTCTTCTTCTTGGAAAAATACTAGACCAGAAACAGCGCCCCCATAGTCCTCTTCTTCAACAAAAAGAAGACCTGTCCCCTTTAGCAAAAAACCCAGCAACGTGGAACCGAGGTTCCGAAAAAAAAACAGAGACAGTTGAGAATCAAAAAATGCAATTTTTCCAAAATTACTCTCATATTGTTGTGTTTTATTCCTCCACGTTTTTGGGTTTTAAAGAGAAGTCCGGTTCAAATCGGCATTTGATTTTCGCTACTTTTGCTATCACTGTGTTGTCGCTGTTCCATTAGTGGAGCTTTCCCTCAATTTCAGAACTCTGCTCGGTCACATTACATAGTTCTTGCAATTAGGTCGGGCCCCTTTCCCTACTTTTCCACAATTCACTCTGAAATCTTTTATATTGAATCAAATATTGGAGAAGGCTTCATCTGAAATTATCTTAAAGGTTCTATTTCTTACTTTTAATCTCATGTTGTTTCAGTATTCTTTGTGTTTAAATGTGAATGTTGGTTTATTTATCCATATTGGTGTAGTTGAAATTTTTATTTTTTATGTTGAGTAATTAAATGATGTTAGTCAAATTCTGCTTGATCACTGAAGTCCCGATTTGGATTGTTGTTTTAATGTTTGAGCAGATGTCAAAAATGGTATTTCATAGCTGACTTCATTTTCCTTTGAGATAGTAAAGGTTTTCTTCTTTTTTGGAATCATTAAGCTTTTTATGAGAGAAATCTATCTGACATGTTGCAATCTCCTTTTTCATTTCATTGGTATGTGAATGCATAAAGCTGTACAAAAAAACACGAATGCGTTGTGTTTTGTGGTGGTTTTCATTATCAACTTAATTGGATTGTTTAGTTGTTCAAAATTTAATGCTATAAAGTTAGAGGCATAACTTTGGGTGTTCGAAAAATATTTTGTTTCCTAATGTGAATAGGTTG
Organism: Nicotiana glauca; assembly: GCA_026770625.1. Classification (NCBI taxonomy): domain Eukaryota; kingdom Viridiplantae; phylum Streptophyta; class Magnoliopsida; order Solanales; family Solanaceae; genus Nicotiana; species Nicotiana glauca. Next base: position 114,325 of record MU702092.1, on the reverse strand, counting down.
GTTTGGGTTAGTTGAGCTAAATCTTATTTGATATAATGATTTTTCCTTATCACGTTTTTGAGAGTTTATTCTAGAAATATTGGTTTCATAACCTTTCCTAATCGTTTGGACGATTCAGTGTTATTGAACATAAAATTAATATGGTTTTAGCTTATGAACATAGTAGCTTGCTTTAGACGCGATTAATAAATAAATCAGCGTGACTACGAGTACGGTTCCCGTGGCATAGCTGTGAAACATAATTTTAAATTAGTTTTAAATATGAATATCCTTAGATTGCTTTAATTAAGTGTAATTCTTTCAAACTAAATTGAGGCATGCTATCTACAATTGATCACCTATGGGACATTAATATAATATTAAACAATCTTGAACATTCGTAGCTTGCTTTAGGCGCGACTTTGTCTATTATCATGATTATGTATACGTTCGTGTGATATAATTATGACTTCTTTTTTAAAAAATTAATTTAGGTATGTATTCGCGCAACTTTGGTAAAACTTTCTTGATATTAATAAAGCGTGATTAATTCTGGATACGTACGCGTGACATAATTCTTGACGCGTTAAATGAATTGAGTACACGTACGCGTGACTCCTTTTTAAGATAAGTCCTTAACTAAGAATAATCAAGCAACTAAAAACGGTTAAAGGGATAAATACACATAGGTCCTAAAATGAGTAACAAACAATTTATTTAACCCAAGTATAAATTTCTAAGTGACCGTACTAGAACCATGGAACCCGAGAATGCCTAACACCTTCTCCCGGATTAACAGATTTCTTTATCTAGAATTTTTGGTTCGCAGACTTTTAAATAAAGTTGAAAATTTCCTCGATTTGGGATTTAAAATAAACCAGTGACTTGGGACACCCAAATAAACTATTCCAAGTGGACTCTGAATTTAAATAAAATAATCTCATTTTTAATAATGTCACTTTACTTGGAAAAACTCCGTTATAATACTCCTCGGTGGTAAAAAAAGAGGTTTGAAAGGTGGCATACCCAACAGGTCTATAGGAAATACCTCAGGAAACTCACAAAAAAAGGCAATGAATCCATAGAAGGCACCCCGGCACTAGAATCACGAACATATGCCAGATAGGCCAAACATCCCTTATCAACTATACGCCTAACCCTGCGGGTGGAATGACTAGGAGTCCCTCTCTACTCTAAACGGGGCAACCCCGGCAGGGTTAAGGTCACAGTCTTGGCATGACCGTCCAAGATAGCGTGATAATGTGATAACCAGTCCATCTCTAATATGACATCAAAACCAACTATATCCAAAAGTAACAAGTCTACTCGGGTTTCAAGACCCCCAATCACAACCATACAAGAATGATGAACACAATCTACCACAATAGAATCACCCACTTGTTTAGACACATATACATGAGCACTTAATGAATCACTAGGAATGATCAATTACGGTGCAAAATAAGATGACAAATAAGAGTATGTGGACCCTGGATCAAATAGCACTACAGCATTCCTGCTACAAACTAGAACAGTACCTGCGATAACTGCATCGGAGGCCTTAGCCTTAAGCCTGGCTAGAAGAGCATAACATCAAGGCTAGGCCCCACCACTATGAACTACATCTCTATGACGGCCTACTACTGACTGGCCTACACCTCTAATACCTCTACCTCAACCTCTAGAACCTCTACCTCCACCTCTAGCTGGCTGAGCGGGCGGAGGAACACTTGGTGCTTGACCCATGGCTCGGGTACCCTAATGTTGAGAGCTGATCGATGCTCGAGGGCAAAATCTAGCATTATGCCTTGTATCGCAGCAAGTATAACAAACCCTTGGTTGTTGAGATGCTGACCTTGAAGGCCTGAATTACCATCCTAAAAACTCTGGAGCGGTGGTGCACTGATAAGAGCTAGCGGTGCACTGTAGGGCAACTGATCAGAATATTGCATATGAGAACCACGACCACCTGGCGCACCGTAAGAAGGCTGAAGTGTTTAATGAAACAGCTTATAAGGATGGCCCCAACGAAAAGAATCCCTGCCTCCAGATAAGGAACCACTGAACCTGCCCGAATGATGAGGCATCTTGTCAGACCCCTGAACACTCCCCTATGATAGAACCATCGCAATTCTCCTAGCCACATTGGCCTTATCATGAAAAGAAATCCCGCTCCCAGTCTCCTTCGCCATCTACAATCGAATAGGTTGGACGATTCCCTCAATGAACCTCCTTATTTTCTCTCTATCAATGGGAACTATAAGAAGATCATGATTGGCCAAGTCAATAAATTCTAATCTCTTACTGAGTGACAGTCATAGAACCCTGCTGGAGATGCTCAAACTGCCTCTGATAGTTCTCCCTCTGACTGACAGGAAGAACTTCTCCAGAAATAGCTGAGAGAACTAATCCCAAGTCAAAGCCGGTGACTCAGCTGGTCTAGCTAAACAATAATCTCTCCACCATGTCTTGGCGGATCCAGATAGTCAAAAAGCATCAAAGTTGACCCCATTGGTCTCCACTATCCCTATGTTCTGTAGAACCTCATGACAACTATCCAAATAATCCTAGTGATCCTCAGAAGATGTACCACCAAAAGTAGTAGTGAAGAGCTTGGTGAACCTGTCCAACCTCCACAAGGAATCGTCAGAATAGCTGGCCCCTCGCTTGTATGTGCCACAACACCCAGCTGAACTACCCTAACTGGCTGAGCTGCTGGAATCTAAAACAGGGGAGCCATCTACTCCGGAGTGCGAGTAGCAAGAGTCTAGGCTCCTCCCCCATCCTATGAGACGGTTGGTGCTATAAAAAGCAATCTTGCCTAGGCGACACTCTCCATAAGGCCCACTAGACTGTCCAGAGCATCCTGAAAGTACCGGGGTGGCGATGAACCCCTCTAGGGCCTGAGCTGGTTCTACCGGAACTATCTGGGTTGGAACCTCATCGTCAAACTCAACTTGAGGCTCTACTACTGGTGTTGCCGGTTGAGCTCTGGCTGAGCTCTGCCTCTACCTCGGACCCTAGCACGGCCTCTGCCTCTACCTCTCGCATGAGCTGCTACTGGGGGCTTGGGTTGCTGGTCAGCTGATGAAGCGGTACGTGTTCTCACAATCTAGGAAAGAATAGAGTGGAAATTCAATTAGGATTGAGAAATCAAGTCGCACGACAGAGAAGAATAGATGTGAAGTTCGATCCAACTTTGTAGCCTCAGGGGATAAATACAGATGTCTCCGTACCGATCCCTCAGACTCTATTAAACTTGTCCGTGAATTGTGAGACCTAAGCAACCTAGAGCTCTGATAGCAACTTGTCATGACCCGAATTTCTCCCCCTCGAGAATCGTGATGGTGCCTACTAGTGAAAGCTAGGCAAGCCAAGTATTCCGATTTAATTTCCCTTTTCAAGTTTTAACTCCTTAACCGTTTCCAAATAACATATCAAAGCAGCATAAATAATAATAACAAAAGCAATGCGGAAGACAAAATCTTATAGTTAAGCTTAATACAAAATGCGGAAGTGTAAATACAACTCTACCCAGAATTTGGCGTCATAATGTCACGGACCATCTACGAATACTACAACTAATGTATGAATAGAAATACACGAATCTGTCTTTGAATAAGTAAAAACAGAAAGGAAATGATAGAAGGGGACGCCAAGGCCCGCATACGTCTGCAGGACTACCTCGGGTCTCCACCGATGGACTGAAGGAAGCAACCTCACTATGGTCCAAATGCTCCAGTACCAGTATTTGCACACAATGCAGAGTATAGTATTAGCACAACCGACCCCATGTGCTAGCAAGTGTCGAGCCTAACCTCTGCGAAGTAGTGACGAGGCTAGGACAGGACTACCAAAGAAACTTGAGCAATTATATCAAATACATCGAGTAATAACAACAGAACTAACAGTTAAAGTTGGGAACAGGAAACATGATGCGGGGGATAACAAGTACAACAAAATTTCAGTAAAGAGGCATAAAGTACACAAAAATTTGACTATAAGCAAGAGTAAGGAGAACAATGCAAGTGCACGGCATCACCCTTCGTGTTTTTACTCTCGTTCTCACCATAAGAACCAATATAATTTGAATGACATCACCCTTCATTCTTTTACCTCACATAATCATGGCACAAAGTTATACATCATGCGGCACGACATCACTATTCGTGATTTTACCTCACATATCGGCACGACATCACCCTTCGTGCATTAACACTATCAAACTCACGCACGACATCACCCTTCATGCTTTACACTCTTCCTTACCCAAGCAACAATCAGAAATAATTTGGGAAAGGGAATAAAAAATATCACAATATAATCACGGCAAGGGAACAATAGTTTAACAATAATATCCTGGCAAGGGAAACAATATCAATAATAATAATAATATCTCGGCAAGGGAAATAATATCATAAGCAGTCTGGCACGGGAGATAATTAACACATGGAAAATAAGACACAACTCCTAATTCCTCAAGCTAAATATAGACCAAACACTTACCTCGAACTTCCACGGTCAACTCACGCCTCAAACACCACTTTTCCTTTAGAATTCACCTCCAAATTACTTGTATCTAGTCCAAATTAATTTAACAACATCAATAAATGCTAAAGAATTCATACCAATGCTTAATTGTAGGTTTTTTTGTAATTAGTTTTTCCAAAAAGTCAAAAATTGATCTCGGACCCGCTTGGTCAAAACTCGAGGTTCGAAGCAAAACCTGATCACCCATTCACCCACGAGCCCAAATATGCAATAAGTTTCAAAATATGACACAAAAATGAGGTCTAAATTCCAATTATTTAAAAATCCCTCACTCTACCCAAATCCCCAATTTCTACCATAAAAACCCTGGAGTTTTTTATGAAAATTGATGAAATGCAATGGGAAATCGAAAGAAAAAGGTTTACAATCATATACCAACGGTTTGGGGAAGAACTTGTCTCTTGAAAATTGCCTCAATGCTTTATAGATTTGAAAATATGAAGTTATGCGCTAAATTCCCATTTCGCTAATGTTTTTAATTCACCGGACTGGCCTTATTTGCATTCCCGAGATGTTTGTCATGTCCGCGAAGGGTTAGGCCTATATGCCCTCGCATTCACGTTGAATGGCTTGCATTCGTGGAGCTTTCACTGCTCAAGCCTTTGCGTTCGCATAGAAAAATTTGAACCCCCTCCCCCATGCCTACTAACCCTATGCGTTCGCATGAGCCTGAACGTGTTCGCGAAGGGTAACTCCCCACACACCTTCGTATTCGTGTCCTGAGCTCCGCGTTCGTGAAGAACAAACAGACACCTGAGGGACTTTGCCTTACGTGTTTGCGAGTGAAGCCACGCGAATGCAAAGAAGAAAATCACTGAGCACCTAAGATAGCAAAACTTGCAACTTTTCTAAGTGTAAAAACATCCCGAAACCTATTCGAAACTCACCCGATCCCTCGATGCTCCAAACCAAAAATGCATACTAACTCAAAAACATCACATGGACTTACTTGTGCGATCAAATTACAAAAATAACATCTTTAACAACGAATTTAGCATCAAAATCAAAGGAAAATTTCAAGAACTCTTAAGTTCAAATTTTAACAACCGAGGGTCCGATTCACATGATATCAAGTCCGTTTCTTACCAATTTTACAGGTTCAAGCTAAACACAATATAAGACTTGTACCGAGCTCCGGAACCAAGTTAAAGGCCTGATACCATCAATTTCAAATACATTCAAATTTTTGAAAACTCTTAAAATTCTAGTTAAACAATTTTGTTCAAAAATTCATTTCTTGGTCTTGGGACCTCGGAATCCAATTTCGTGCATACGCCAAAGGTGCAAGGCATTCTCTAAGTCCCATAGTTCTATAACGATTGCTTTATTGACTATAGTTGGCTTTAATTAATTTTAAATATACTATGCTTTTTATGGTTTTTATGTTTTGCCTATGTCCGCCTTTAGTGTTGATAACTTCATTAATCTCTAGGACGAGTATTCCCGACCCTAGCTTACACTAACCAAGATGGGTATCCCCGACCTTAGCTCGTGTGTCACACCTGAAATTGGAGAATATTCGAAGTTAATCAAAATAAAAACATTATTTTTTGACGAAAAAGAAAATTGGAATTAGACGTGCCTTCATGACCTTGCCATTTCATTTATATACTTACTCTGAAGCAAGTCTTCCTGACATCGGTTAAGAAAAAATTATTTATCTTTGTTAAACTTATTATTTAAAGATACGATCATAAAAAGTAGACCTCTATGCAACCTGAAGGCCGCGAGACCATGTATGGATATTGTTGCGCCCCTTTTTCCTCGCGGAATCCGGGTTTATGACATTTGGAAAGACAACTCATTCCCTTTTGGGAATTGGGTTTAAGAGAATTGAAGATTCGCCACCTAATGATTTAAGTACATTAGGACACTTTAGAAGAGTTTTATTTGGACAATCAGAGATAGGGTAAGGGCTTGAAACTATTCCGAGGGGAAGGTGTTAGGCACCCCTCAGAATCCACTAGTGTGGTTTCCGGCCAAGCTATTGTTGTAACTTAAGGTACAAATAACACATAGGAAAGTAGGACCTCAAATAAGAGAGGATTTACACATAAATGATAGAAATAAACAAAGTCGGAAAGCATTAAAGAGAGTTGATATAAAAGAAACGTTAAAAAAAAGATTTAAACAAACAAAGAACGAAGGGAAGGAGGGTCCTAGGTTTATTAATAATATGGATCACCCAACACAACAACCGGTAATCACTTTCAAATGTGGTGTTATTGCGTGGTCATCATACCCATATCTACCATTTCCCACCCTGTTAAGGTATTAAAGCGCGGAATAGTCTCGTTTTCTTATTGCATGCTATTACCCGCCCCAATCCTATCAATCCCGGATGTATTTGGGATTACTAATCCTAAAGGGAGGAGATATTGGGCTTATTGGTGGTTTCAAAAGGTTAAAAACACTAAGGAGACAAAAAAACACATATAGCAAGTTAGGGAGAGAGCATATAAATAAATAACAAGGCTCAAACAGACCTCCTTTGAATCAGAGAAAAGCACATAGTTTAGCATGTCTTGCACGTACTATTTAAGGTCTGATTAAAACTTAAAGATTTGAGACAGACTGATTTATTACATAGTTCAGATAGGAATCCCGACTCAGGACTGTCTGCTGGTTGTAGTTAATAAATTCTGATTTGGTTTACAAGTTTTGTCCTAAGGCTTGCCTAAGTGTAGGACGAAGCTCTTATAGGCATGATATCTACTGATTTCATAAACAAAGAAGAAAAATGATTGCATATTGATTTAAGAGAAAATAAAGTTGCCAGTTTAAAGCGAGTTTTAATAGAAGAGCACAAGTTCTGCAATTGGTAATGAATTACTACTGATAGTTTTAAGCTTACCAATGAGTGAGGCAATTCATATTTGATTAGAACCCCTATAGGCATGCTTTCTATGTGTTTGCCAACTTAAAACATTGTTATATATATAAAAGAGTACAGAAATTCTATAACATGATATCTAAGCATTGCGTGATATGTGATTACATTTTTTGGTTATTAGGACCTATAGACAAGTTTTCCTAGTGAAAAACGAGTATTCAAGAATCAGAAAGGACCTATTGGCATATTTTCTACATGCATGTGCAGAGGCTATAGACATAATATCTACATGAAAGTGCAGGATCCCTATAGTCATGACATCTAAATGAGAATGCAGAAGTTCTTATAGACATGGTAACTGCCTGAAAAATGCAGAAATCTTATAGGTATGGTAACTATATGAAAAATGCATAAATCTTATTGGCATGGTAACTATATGAAAAAGGCAGAAATCTTATAGGCATGGTAACCATATGAGAAAATACTAAAATTAGAGATTCCAATATGGAAGTTATCTACCCTTTTACATGCATGGTTACCCCTCCCTTTTCACTAACCATCCCCAAAGGTTTATTACAAGGTTATTACAGTGCACAGAATATAAACAAAATACATCAGAAATTGAAAATTACAACAAAGGAGAGTCTGATTAAGACTTCTTGTCTGAAGTATGAAGTAAACCAACTCCAAAGATCATGTTTCAAAACCTTTCTACCACTTGGGTGTGTCAGAGTCCCCTAAGAGCTTCATAAGAACTCCGGGAAGTGCTTACACACAAATGTATCACCATATTAAGCCGTAGTGTAGTGACAAAGGGCCAGCCCTCAGGTGTCCAAGTTTAGAGGGAACTCAAGGTCCCAAGGCAAGGTTCACAAGAGGGGGGAGGGGGGGCAGAACTTAGGAACTAGGAGAGAGAGTGCAAGTGCAGAATTCTGAAAGGGGTAAAGGGGAAGGGAAACAGTACACATAGGGATATAGGGAATAGGGAGTTGCAAGAGATAAAAGTAGGCTAGTAGGCATTACCAAACAATGAGAGATGCTGGCACACCCATAAGCCTGTTGAAACACATTGTTTAGAGGTTTGGATCCTCTAAGCGATCAAGTTTAATCCATAGACAATAACTTGCATATTTCCATGTTTTAAACTTTTAACTCAAAGCACATAAATGGAATAGGGATAAGGATTCATAGCAAAAACATGCAAAAGGAAATCAACATGCTAGTTAAGGTATTTATCTCTACAGAAGTAGTAAAGAGACATGGATGTCGAAAGTTGTAAGTAAACACATTGTGGTGATGCTGAAAATTAAAATTAGGACATACCAGTTTCAAGGAAACAAATAGGGAAAAAGTAGTAGTTTTGTGAAAGTCAGAATGCAGACAATAAGGAAGAATACTATTATATGTAAGTGAGTATGAGTATAGAAGAAGCTCTGAATTGTAAAGTGTGTAGTGTAGGATTGTTAAATCGTGTGTGCTTTGTGAAAAAAAGGGTCGTGTATTAATAGTGTGAAAGTAATGAGGAAACAAGGTAAGAAAATATTTAAGGAACTGATTGTCAATAAATTCCACAAGACTTCCCTTAATTAAGGGAATCAGATTCAAACGGGTATAAACCAATTAAGGAAAGAAATTAATCAAACACTTTGTGCAAAGTAGGCAATTAGTGGTAAATACATAAAAGTTTTATTTAAAATAGAATTTTGAAAAACACGGTCGTGCAATTAAGGAAAGAGAATCAATTAATAGCCAAGAAATCAGAGGTCAGAGATTTGCCATGAATGAACCGAGTCAAAAGATGGGAAAAGTTTTTAACTAAAGGGAAATCAGGAAACATGGAAAGGGGATCCATTAGTCCCATATTCAGAGGGGAGTATGAACTAATTACAAATTCAAAAAACTACTTCGGAGGGAAGTTCATCATATATAAGGAGAACATGAAAGAAGGTTGTAGTGTCATTGTAAAATTAGTAGAAAATCCAGTATAGAAGAGTCTAGCAAGAAGTCCAAACTTAATTCAAAGAATCGAAATTTGTCTGAGAGAGTAGAGGTTCTAATAATAAACCCTAGTTCAATCAAATTATATGATCAAACTTGGCAGAACCCTCAAATTTAGGGTTTCTACTTTAAATCAAGTACAGAGGAGAAGGCAAGTGGTCGAAACAAGCTCAGAGGTTTTAGAGAAGAACTAAAACCTCTTGCATTCTTTGAACATGATATCAAAGTAACAGGCAGAACACAGTAGAAGCACTCGAAGAAAAATAGAGGAAAACACTGGTAGGAGCAGTAAAAGGAGCATGCTTGAGAAGTTTTCCAGAAGAAACTTAAACCTGAGCTTAGTAGAAGACAAATAAGGAAACTTAAGAACTTAGCAGGAAAATACAGTAGGAGAAACATGCTAAGAAGGTCTTTTTTAGAAAAAACTCAAACAAGGATCAGTAGAAGGAAAATAGTAAAGAACATAATAGAGAAGTATAGTAGGTGAAACATAGCAGAACATAGTACAAGAAAAACACGAGAACATAGTATGGAAAACATGGTAGAAGAACATACAAGCATGAAAGATATAAAACACAGTAGAAAGAACATACAAGAATGGAGTATAAAATTCAGTAGAAGAGCATACAAGAACAGAACACATACAAGAACGTGGTAGATAAAAACACAAGAGCACAATAGAGGCAAATACACAAAGGAAAGGGGAAAGAGAGTCAGAGAAACACTTAAACATTTTTTCAGAAAACCTTAGATCGGAAAGAATGATTTTAAAAAGTAATTTTCGAAAGAAAAGTTAGGGAAATCATTTGAAAATTCGAAGAGAGCACAGATACACAACGAATCTAAAGCAATCGGAGAAAACCTCGGAGAGTTAGGGTTTCAGAAGAGCCCTAGAGATGAGAAATTCTTTGAAAGGTCACCGATCTAAGTCCGAGAGGTTAGAACTAGGCTCAAACCGCTATAGTACAGCGGAGCAAGGCCAGAGATGGCTAAAGAAACTTGAATCAATAGAGGTCTGGATGAAAACCTTCGAAGACAGGCCTCAAATCTTAAGGTATCAAGCATCTAAGAGCAATAGGAGGTGAGTATAGGACTCCATTAACCTGATAAGCGATGGATTCCGGTGAAAGATAGTGAGACAATTAGGGTTCAGAGAAGGTTCGATAGAGTTCGAGAGAGTGAAGGGATTCAGAGGCAGCGTCTTATTTGAAAATGATTTAGGATTGGGGGGTTTGGCAAATTAAAAAGGAAAGAAAAGATCGTGGCCGTTGAGAATTTTGATCAACGACCTGGATTTATTGGGGAGCCGGGCGGATCAGATTAAATTCGGTCATTGGCGGGTAGTTTATGAATTGGGCCGGTCCAATTGAGATTGAAATTAAGGTTAAATGGGGGGTTGATTTGGGCTAAAATTTAAATAGGTAGTGCTAGCATTTAAATAGATATTTTTGCCCTTTTTATTTTATAAAAAATAGTAAATAATTTCTAGAAATAAATCAAATGTACAAAATTAAATAATAATATGTAAATATTGAATTTAAAATACTAGAATCAATTTCTTAATTATAAACGAAATTAAATCTTAAAATAGGCGAATATTATAATTATGTGCAATTTAGCTTTTAGAAATACTAAATAAATTTGTAAAAATGTGAAAAAAATTACCTTAGCTATATTTTGGGATAAATATGAGAGTAAAATAACTTAATCACCAAAAATGATAATTTGAGGAATAATTATTGGTTTTGTGTTGCTAAAATAGTGCAATAAATTGATTTAAAAATTAGAAAAAATACTAAAATATTTGGACACACTTATATATGTATACATATGTAATTTTGAAAGTATTTTGCATGTAAAAATATACAGAAAAAATTAGGTATCAACATCTGCCCCTCTTTACCCGGGAAGGATGAAAGAGTTGTCGTGTAAAAAGATATGATGACCAATTTGACCGAAAGGAAAGGTTTGAAGTATTTTATTGTGCTCTGGTTCCTGAGCTACCTACATATCCCTGATCTTACAGGAATCAGGCCATATGTAGTTCAAGATCCGTCGGTGGAATATGCCGATGGAGGTTTTCCGAGAACGGACGCGATATTCAGGTTTGGGATAGATGGTTAAAGCCTAATAGGGCTGCGGGAACTGTAGCGGGATCACTCCTGCTGAGACAACCGTAGTTCGCCGGTTTACCTACAAATAAGCAATGCATGTGCATATTGTGCAAAAAGTTAAACATGATGCAATTTCTCATCGGACCATGAATGCTGTCCCTGGACGGTTAGGATGACATCCTCAGACCATGATGTCTTGGCCATAAAGCGTATAATAAAGGATTTGCAGGCAATGAAATGATGCTCTCGGGCTATGCGAATGATGCCTCCGAACGATGATTCCTTTGAATAATGATATGCAAGAAATTAAAGGGTTCTTCAGGACATGATATGGCATTCTCGAGCTATGACAATGATGCCTTTGAACAATGACGCCTTTAGATAATTTGGCAATTTTTCAGCCCATGAGATGCAGTAGGTGGCGATTTTTCAGCCCATGCAAGCATAAATAAAGTGGCCATCTTTCATTTGTGCAGGATGTAAATAAAGGTGGCGATCTTTCAGCGATGCGAAATGTAAATAGAAGTGGCGATCTTTCAGCCATGTGAAATGTAGATAAAGGTGGCAATATTTCAGCCATGCAGATGGAGATAAAGGTGGCGATATTTCAGCCATGCAGATGGAGATAAAGGTGGCGATATTTCAACCATGCAGATGGAGGTAGAGCTTAACCTCAGAAGGCAGAATGGTAGCCTTATGAAATGCAGAAAATGCAGATGGAGGTAGAGCTTAACCTCATAAGGAAGAATAGTAGCCTTATGCAATGCAAGAAATACAAATGGAGGTAGAGCTTAACCTCGGAAGGCAGAATGGTAGCCTTATACAATGCAAGAATGCAGATGGAGACAGTGCTTAGTCTCAGAAGGCAGAATGGTAGTCATATGTAATGCAGAGAATGCAGAGGGAGGTAAAGCTTAAGCTCGAAAGGCAGAGTGGTGGCCTTACGCAATGTAGGAAATGCAGATGAAGACAATGCTTAGTCTCGGAAGGTAGAATGCTATCCTTATGCACTAGATAAAACGAGAATAGTAATAAAATTTCTTAGCTGATAGTTGATAGCTGATTGTGATATTGTATGCGGATAACAACTGTGAATAGGTGTGAAAGTTCTGAGAGTTGTATTCCTGAACAGTATGAGTTTGTGATATATGATTTTCCGACTTGGGTACCTGCATCCACAGAAAAAATCATGAGTTTTGTAAAGGGGAAAGGTTAGTTCGTGTCCCCGCTGGCTTTGCTTGCCCTGTTCGGCTTTGATCTGATGACACGGTATGTATCATAGGGGCAGTGTTGCTGAACAAAGCAATTTCAATAATAAATATGCATGAGTTTGTAAAGATATGACATAAATATATATTTAAGAAATAGTTTTCGGATGGACCGACGACTGTGACGTGGTTCAGGACATTGCAACCTCTCTTGCTTCGGAATTTTAAGGGTCCTCCTCAAAATTTTGTCCCAGTTTACTAGGCTGCTACTTTTGACGGTTGCTTGCGATGATCAGCTGAAGTTACTTTGGAATTTTGAGGGTCCTCCTAAAAATTGTGCCCCAGTTTCCAATTACGGGGGGAATGAAAATTTTATTAAATTGTGACCGAACCCATAAGGCTACCTACATATCCCCTATTAAATGCGAATCAGGTCAGACGTAGTTCAAATTACATTAAATAGAAAAAGCATGAAGATTACACATAGTAGCACTTGACTACATCTGAATTGATTGGCTTTGGCCAAACTTCTCTGTCCATTTCTGCAAGTGTAAGGGCCCCTCCTGTCAGAACCCGATGAACCATGTATGGACCCTGCCAATTGGGAGAGAATTTCACTTTGGCTTCATCTTGATGCGGGAAAATTTTCTTTAACACTAGCTGCCCTGGTGTGAACCGTCTTGGTTTGTCTCTCTTGTTGAAGGCACTGGACATTCAGTTTTGATAAAGCTAACCGTGGAAAAATACATTCATTCTCTTTCCATCTATAAGAGCCAGCTGCTCGTAGCGACTTTTCACCCATTCTGCGTCGTCGAGTTCAGCTTCCTGTATAATCCTCAAAGAAGGAATTTCTACTTTGGCGGGAATGACGGCTTCTGTACCATAAACCAGCATATAGGGAGTTGCCCGAGTTGATGTGCGGACTTTGGTGCGATACCCCAATAGAGCGAATGATAACTTATCGTGCAATTGCTTATGCTTCTCTATCATTTTTCTCAATATCTTCTTGATGTTTTTGTTGGCGGCTTCTACAACTCCATTTATTTGAGATCGGTAGGCTGTGGAATTCTTGTGTGTTATCTTCAATGTCTCACACATAGTTTTCATTAAGTCATTGTTGAGGTTGGAGCCATTATCAGTAATGATTGACTTCGGAATCCCGAATCGGCACACAATGCAGTCGCGGACAAAATCTGCCACGACTTTCTTAGTCACTGCTTTTGTACGATGCTGCTTTGATCCATTTGGTGAAATAGTCGATTGCTACTAGAATGAATTTATGCCAATTGGAAGCGACAGGTTTGATTGGTCCAATAAAATCCATTCCCCTAGTGGCGAACGACCATGGTGAGCTTATTGCATTAAACTCATTTGGAGGTACCTTTATCATGTCTGTATATATCTGGCAGTGGTGGCATTTCCGGACATACTGGATGCAGTTTGTCTCCATAGTCATCCAAAAGTAACCAGCTCGGAGAATCTTCTTTGCTAAGATAAAACCGTTCATATGTGGACCACAGGTCCCAACATGAATTTCCTATAGTAGTTTAGATGCTTCCTTTGTGTTGACACACCTTAGTAATCCCAATATTCCTTGATGTCACAAAACCAAGGTTTTCCATCTGCTTCTTCTTCGACATGAGCACAGTAGGCTGGCTGATCATGGATCTTCACCGGATCAATGAAGTTCGTATCTAGATGTTGTATCATGGACGATAGGGTAGCCAATGCATCGACAAACTTATTCTAGACTCTAGGAACATGCTGGAACTCTGTCTTTGTGAACCTCTTTCTCAACTCCTGTACATGGTGTAGATAAGGGAGTATCATGGAATTCGGTCGCCCGGTCTCCTCGTACCTGATGAATGAGTAGGTCTGAGTTCCCAATTACTAGCAGCTCTTGAATGTTCAAGTCAATGGCCATTTTGAGCCCTAAGATGCAGGCTTCGTACTCGGCCATATTGTTGGTGCACGGGAACCTGAGTTTGGCAAATACCGGATAATGCTGACCGGTTTCTAATATTAGGACTGCTCTTTTGCCAACCCCTTTTAAATTTGCTGCTCCGTTGAAAAACATTCTCCGACCGTGATATGATTCTGCAACCTCTTCGACAGGAAAATACATTTTTAGGGGTTCGTATTATCCATCTACGGGGTTTTCCACCAGGTGATCCGCTAGTGCCTATCCTTTGATTACTTTCTGCATTACATAGACAATGCCGAACTCACTTAACAGAATTTGCCACTTCGCGAGCTTACCACTGGGCATGGGCTTCTGAAAGATGTACTTCAAAGGATCCATCCTTGATATGAGATATGTATTATAGGCACAGAAGTAATGTCTCAGCTTTTGAGCTACCCAAATTAAAGCACAACAGGTGCGTTCTAACATAGAATATCGTGCCTCGTACGGGGTGAACTTCTTACTGAGATAATAAAGGGCTTGTTCTTTCTTTCCCGTTTAATCATTCTGCCCTAGGACGCAACCAAAGGCACCATTTAACACTGCAATGTAGAGTAGCAAAGGTCTACCTGGCTCAGCCGGGACTAAGACTGGTGGTGTTGATAAGTATTCCTTGATTCTGTTGAAAGCCTTCTCGCATTCATCAGTCTATTTGGTGGCGGCATCCTTTTTCAACATGTTGAAGATCGGCTCACAGATAACTATAGATTGGGCTATGAACCACCTGTTGTAGTTAAGTCTCCAAAAGAAACTCATTACATCCTTCTTGTTTTTTAGCGGTGGCAATTCTTGAATGGCTTTTATATTTGATGGATCCAGTTCTATTCCCCGGCGATTCACAATAAACCCAAGCAATTTTCTAGCTGGAACCCCAAATGCACACTTTGTGGGATTCAATTTCAGGTTGTATCTTCTCAGTCTGTTGAAAAACTTCCTCAAATCTTCCATGTGATCAATGGTTTTCTTGGACTTGATGATGACATCATCCACATATACTTCTATCTCCGTGTGTATCATGTCTTGAAAAATGGTAGTAATGGCCCTTATGTAGGTGGCCCCTGCATTCTTTAACCCAAACAATATCATCTTGTAGCAGTACATTCCCCACGGCGTAATGAAAGTCGTTTTCTCAGCATCTTCTTCATCCATCCAGATCTGATGAGACTCCGCGAAACAATCTACAAATGATTGCAAATCGTGCTTGGCAAAATTGTCAATTAGGATGTGTATGTTTGGCAAGGGGAAGTCATCTTTCAGACTGGCCCGATTGAGATCCTGTTAGTCGACACAGAATCTGACCTTCCCATCCTTCTTCGGTACAGGCACAATGTTGGCTAACCATGTCGGATATTCAACTACCCTGAGAACCTTAGCTTTGACCTGCTTATTGACTTCATCCTTGATTTTCAAACTCATATCTGGCTTGAACTTTTTGAGCTTCTATTTTACTGGTGGACATGTCGAATCAGTCGGCAGTTTGTGAGCCATAATAGATGTACTCAGACCAGTCATGTCATCATATGATAAGGCGAATATATCCTCATATTCTCTTAGAAACTCTGCATATTCTTTCTTTTCTGATGGTGACAAATGAACGGTGATTCGTGTTTCTTTGATGTTTTCTGCATCTCCCAGGTTAACAATCTCAGTCTCATCCAGGTTGGACTTAGGTATGTTATTAAAATTCTCAACTTCTTTGATAATTTCCTGCGTTATATCATATTCCTCTGAATCCATATCCGTTTGTTGCGTTGTCTCGTTGCATGTCACAGTCATTGGTTCATCAAGATAAATAATAGTAATGCTGTGTAAGTAAAGTAATAAGAGAAAATAATAAGAGTAAGATTTATAAGAAAAATGAAATGCTTTGATAAATTCCATAATTGTTTTTGAACATTGGAGCTCTTTCTTGCGAAAATTGAAAAATGCAAAAGGAAAGTAAACTAGTAAAATAAAATAGTGCATGATGCTTGTTCAGCCTTACTACCCCGAAGCCCACCGGGCTCTAGTGGTTTTGATAGTCCAATTATTAAGGCACGCTCCTCTGCTTACAGCCTGTATGGAAGGGCCTTCCTCCCCCTCCTCCTAAAAAACGACACAACAATCCATATCATCGTCTTCCAAGAATAAATTCCTCACTGCTGCCGGTGCTTCCTGTTCTTCTGACCCATAGATAACTTCGGTTGGTTGGAAAGTCTATTCCTAACGGGGTATTGGCTACTCCAATGGATAGTAAGGACCGCGCCATGGTGGCGACTAGTGGTTGAATTCCTCCTAAGTATACTCATACCCCAATCCGAAAGTGGTGCCATATTTCTTGAGCTTGATGGGCTTAGCGATTCCTTGGAGGATTTTTTAAAGTCCCTTGCCAGGCTCATACCTGCTCCAGTTCAATATGCTTTTAATTTTGTTGTCCCACCATTTGTCCTTATCAACGGCGTTGACTCGCTCGATGTGGTGGTAAGTTTCCCCACCTATCCTTCTTCTGCCTCCAATTGGTGACTATATATGATATTGCTACCGTCGCCGTTAATGATCACCTCTTGGTGATTCCACTCAAACTTCACTGCCTAGTGTAGTGTTGACGCTACGGCCCCAGCGGCATGAATCCATGGTCGTCCCAACAACATATTGTAAGATGCCGATACGTCTATCACTTGAAAATCAACATCAAACCAAGTAGGCCCTATTTGCAAACACAAGCTAATTTCCACAATAGTAGACATTTTGGATCTGTTGAAAGCTTTGTCATTGATGGTCCCGTCCTTGATCTCATGCAACCCCTTTCCTAATGTCCTGAGTGTTACCAGCGGATGAATATCGAGGCTGGATCCTCCATCAATTAGGATTCTAGTAATAAAATAATCTTTGCACTGCACGGTGATGTGCAATGCCTTGTTGTGACTAAACCCCTTTGGTGGCAGCTCATCTTCATGAAAAGTGATTTTATGACTTTCTAACACCTGGCCCACCATGGTCGCCATCTCTGCACCGGTGATGTTACTTGGTATATATGCCTCCCTCAGCACTCTTAACAAGGCATTCTTGTGTGCATCAGAGCTTTGTAGCAAAGCAAGGATAGAAATCTGTGCTGGGTATAAACCCTGCCGGTTTTAGTCATAGCCTGTGCCACAACAGTTTTCCCGAACTTGACTTCCCCTTTCTTCTGGCTTCGGCTATGTAGTCCCAAGGTATAGCCTTTGTGTGGAATGGTGTTACTGCCGACATTGCCACTGGAATTGGTGTGGCTATATTTACTCCAATCGGAGCAGGCCCCTTAGGCGGTAAGACCGCAACCTCAAAGGGTGTAGGTGTGTTCGCTGGTGAAGTAAACTCAGCCTCAATCACCGCTGGCATCTTTTTACAGGATGATGCTTCAAACTTGAGTGGCATGGACATGTTTACCTCGGTGTCCCCAGAATGCCGAATCTGGACCACAATCGGATTAAGGGTGACTATTGGCTTCTTTGGATCGTTGCCTTCTGTGATTAAACCGATTGATCCTTTGGGGTCCCAGTCATGCTCTATCTTGATCATGTGAACACCTTCACCCTTGTGGTCTGGCAGAGGGTTATTGCGGACGTCGGAGTAGGCTCTTTTGCTACAATGATCTTGTTGTCAATCAAAGTCAGCATCTTATCCTTCAGAGAGCGACATTCATCAATAGTATGTCCTTTCATGCCGGAATGGTATACACATGATTTATTTGGATTGACCCACTGAGAAGGGTTTTCTGGGGTTATGGTAGGGATAAGGGTGACATAACCAGTTGCTCTGAGTCTTTCGTACAGTTAGTCAATTGGTTCAACAATGGCGGTATACTGTTTGGGACGTCTGCGGTCAAAATTTGGTTGAGGTCTAGGGAAGTTTTAATATGGGGGAGGTGATTGATAGTGGGATGGTTTGGTGTTGTATGCTTGGTAAACAAGTGTTGGTTGGTAGTGTTTAGGTGAAGTGGGCTGATATGGTGGAGATGACTGATAAGTGGGTGGTGGAGTTTGGTAAGTGGGTGAGAGTGCTTGGTAATTTGGAGTAGGCTGATATGTGATTGGAGGTATTGGGTATGTTTGATACTTGATGGGGGATTTGGTTCTCTGTGCAGCCATTACAGCACTTACGTCCCTTTTCTTGAACGTACCACTAGACTGTAAAGCTTTATTGGTAGCTTGCAAGGCTTTAAAATTTGTAACCATACCACTCTTGATGTCTTCCTTGATCCTCTCTTCTAGCTTGATGATGTCCGAAAATTTGTGATTCTCGATCAGCATCAACGTCTCATTATACTGTGTGTCTTGGGCCCGAATGAAGAATTTATTCATCTGCTCTTCTTCCAAAGCAGGCCTAACTTTAGCAGCTTCTGATCTCCATGGAGTAGCATATTCACGGGAGGTCTCTGTGGGCTTCTTCTTCAAGTTTTTGATATAGAACACAGCTAGCACGTTCTGCGCATTGAACCTCAATCTGTCCATAAAATCAAACGCCATGCTTACCCAGTTTGACCACTTCTTCAGATCCTGGCTATTGTACCAAGATAAGGCATCTCACTTCAAGCTCTTAATGAAAAGCTTCATGCGGATTTTCTCTTCTCTTCCCACTCTGACCAGCTTGTCACAGTATGTTCTCAAGTGAACCCTGTCCCCCATTCCATCAATCATTTCGAACTTGGAAGGTTTTTACCCCTCGGGCAGTTCGATATCGGGCTGTATATATAGATCTTGATAGTTTGCCCCTCAATTCCCTTACTACATTCAACGCCCTGAATCCTGCTGGTCAACTTTTTCATCTCTTCTTCCAGATTTCTGATGAGCAAGTCCTTGTCATCGGACTCGGGTGTGCTTGAGATGGGCTGGGTGGAGTGTGTCATAGTCTCCACGTAGATGGGGTTATTATGTTAGGTGCGGTAGTGGTCATTTGTGGAGTTTTGGAGTTCTGGGATGATCAGTGGGGTGTTATTTGAGGTATGGTAGGTAGTGGTTGCGAGGAGCGGGATGGTTTTGTTGCTTTGGGATGTGCTGCGGAGGTATAGGATATGAGTGGTTGGAAAAGTAACCTCTGGAGTGGTGAGGGAAAATGACAGACTTGACGAATTTCGGACTTGATCAAGTTCTTCCTGAAACTTCAACAACTTTTGCTCTAGCTGGGATGCATTTTCCTTGGGAACCAAAGTGCCATGAGTAACCTCTACCCATTCAGTTGAGTTGTTCAAATTTTCCATTTTTCCTTTGTTTTTGTGTCTGACAAGACTGTGAGGAGGAGTAGTTGGAGGGCCCCTGGCTCTCGTAAAGTATGATGATGTTGCCAGAGTTCATGAACTAACCTTTGGGGAGGGGAATAAACAAAAGCAAAAAACAAAAGGTAACAAGTCAATGAGGATCATAAGAAAAATGTTGCAATATTTAAACACGTAGTGCTTGAAATATAAAGTGCGTCCTAATTTCGGGGACCTTGTTGTGCCCGAGATAGGCCTAGAGACAAGTTAATTTGGAGAACTTAAAATTCTAAATGCCTCATTTTATTGATGAAAAGGTAGAAGAACTCCAAAACGACGCTAATTAATAAGAAATAAAATGTTACTAATGGACATCGACCTTATTACATTCATAAACGAAAGAGTAAATTCCTATCTACTTGGTCCCAGAGGGACCTTCCCCAGACTCGACATCACTGGCTCCATCAAACAGCTTCCCTAGCTAGCACAGTCCCAACAGCATGTGGGCTCTGGCTAGGTGTCCGTCTCATTTCCTTCAGTAGTTTGGCAATCTTCGACCCTCTTCAGAAACTTCTTTTCTAACTCTACTATACCTCGGTCCAGATAGACCAATCACTTGTTGGCCCTGACAGCCATATCCTTCCACTCTTCATTTAGTTTTTCAATGGCTTCCTATATCTCATGGTGCTCGCTTTCGCATTCTCGGATTCTCTTTCGGAGATGGTTGTACTTGACCTGTGCTTCATCCTTTTCATCGATAATCCTGTTACCTCGAACAAACCCGGGTTGACCCATACCATTGTGATTGTCCTCTAACCAGCCTGAATAAATGGGAGCACAACCTGTATGGTATCTGTATGGTTCAATGGTGTCCTCTCCCAAGACAATCTTGCAATGCCACATATGCTGAGCCTGGCACGTATAAGGGTTGTCGTCATTCTGGAAGATAGCCCGGAAGTGACTTATCTTGTTGACCCTTGGTATAACTTGCTTCCTACTCGCTTTTCTCATAACCCGAAGAGGTACGTATGGGTACGTTCCTCTTAAGCCGATTAGTATTAAGAAAGTTGGGTCCCCAGATCGGACGATGAACTCCTCGGTTGGTAACCACTCAAACATCCATTGTACTTGGTCCTTAGTCAAATTTTCGAAGAGTTCGACCCATTCTCTAGCATTCTTCGGTTGGGCAAATATGTTGGGCATGTAATTCATTCGCTTTGGTGATGAAAAGCGATATGATAATCGTAGTCCCTTCGACGGATTTCCTATCGGTACTCACCCTTTTGGAGATGTTCCACGAGCCATAGTTCAAGTAGCTTATTACAACGCTTAGAGTGTTTGGCTCCTTGTTGACACCTTTCCAGGGCTCGGTATATCTCTGCGATGATCATTGGTACGAGACTGAATGGTTATCCGTCAATTCCTTCCATCAGAGTTTTGGTGACCATAGCTAGCCTGGTATGGATCCTTGCTTTCTTCATTGGAAATACTATCATCCCCAAGAAACGGAACATGAAGACAAATAACCTTCGGTGAATATGCCCCAATGATGTAAGGGCGAACTCATCAGGATAAGTACGGTAAGATTTGCTGTAACCGTACCTCTCGTATAAGTAATCAAAGGGAATGACGACTCTTTCAAACATGTCAAGTCTAGATTCTTCTTTAAACCCATCATTGTTTAGAAAACCTCCACCTTTGCAATTTTTCAGAATTAATAAACTGGAGTTTCCCACGGTATACGAGCCAGTCCTCCTATTTCCTCGAGCAATGGTGTCATCTCAATGTCTTCGAAGCGGAACACAGACCTATAACAATCCCAAAATAGAGTAGCAAATTCTATGATTTTGTTGTTGGGTTGAATCTCCAAGAGAGAGGGTAGATTCCCCAAATATTTCTGGATGAGCGTCTAATCACTAGAATGAAAATTCTTCCTCCAGCTTAGCAGTTTGGAGTGGATATTGGTGACCATGCCGAATCTAGGGACTTCGTGCCTCATCTTTCTGCAAGATAAATGGTTAGGCCCTTACCCCCACCAGACTCGATTACTAAATATCAATAATTGGCATAGAAGCATTTAGTTCTCCAAATAAATGCCCAAAATATGGTAGTGGCCGTTTGGGTTTTGGGGAAACCCAGTGGACTTTGGACAAGACTATCTTAAAGAGTCAATGTACGGACAACATAACTGACTCAGCTAGGTTTTACCATGATGCATGCACAATTAAACATTGTAGGGTTTCTATGGGGTATTAGAATGGTACCCTTGAGTGGACAACCCAAGAGGTAGAGGCGCGGAACCATCGACTACACCGTTGATCGACTGGTTTTACCGCAAATATGCCATTACCGAATTTAGGGGGTGATAATATTGGAAGGGCGCAACCACTCATTATAAGCATTTCTATTGTATTTTGTTTGGCACAAGTGGAATATGATATTGAAAACATGCTTATACAATTATTAAAACAAGTTTCCACGTATTTGCACGTTCATAATATTAATTACAATAACTTGAAACAGTAATACAAGACAGCTGGAATTCAGTAAAAGAAATAAAGAAAAGAAACAAAAAGGCAAGTCAGTTTCATAGTAGAAGAGGGAATTCAATGCTTAAAACAAGTGAAGTCATATAAGAAATGTAAAGTCACAGTAATAGCTTGAAATAGTAAAAGCCTAGAAGAAATCCCTAGCAGAGTCGCCATGCTGTCACGCCCCATTTTTCCTCGCGAAATCCGGGTTTATGACATTTGGAAGGACAAGTCGTTACCTTTTGGGAATTAGGTTTAAGAGAATTGAAGAGTCGCAACCTAATTATTTAAGTGCATTAGGACACTTTAGAAGAGTTTGATTTGGACAACCAAAGATAAGGTAAGGGCTTGAAAATATTTCGAGGGGAAGGTTTTAGGCACCCCTCAGAATCCATTAGTGTGGTTCCTTGCCAAAATATTGTTGTGACTTAAGGTACAAATAACACATAGGCAAGTAGGACTTCAAATAATAGGGGATTTACACATAAAGGATAGAAATAAACAAAGTCGGAAAGCATTAAAGAGAGTTGATTTAGAAGAAGCGTTAATAAAAAAGATTTAAAGAAACAAAGAACGAAGGCAAGGGAGGTCCTAGGTTTATTAATAATATGGATCACCCCACACAACACCCGGTAATCACTTTTACACGTGGTGTTATTGCATTGTCATTATATCCATATCTATCCTTTCCCACCCCGTTAAGGTATTAAAGCGCGAAATAGTCTCCTTTTCTTATTGCATGCTATTACCCGCCCCGATCCTAACAATCCCGAAGATATTTGGGATTACTAATCCTAAAGGAAGGAGATATTGGGCTTATTGGTGGTTTCAAAAGGTTAAAAATACTAAGACGACAACAAAACACATATTACAAATTGGGGGGGGGGAGCATATAAACAAATAACAAGGCTCAGACAGACCTCCTTTAAATCAAAGAAAAGCACATAGTTTAGCATCTCTTGCACGTATTGTTTAAGGTCTAATTAAAACATAAAGATTTGAGACAGAGTGATTTATTACATAGTTCAGATAGGAAGCCCGACTCAGGACTGTCTGCTGGTTGTAGTTAATAAAATCTAATTTGGTTTACAAGTTTATCCTAAGGCTTGCCTAAGTGTTGGACGAATCACCTATAGGCATGATATTTACTAATTTCAAAAACAAAGAAGAAAAATGATTGCAGATTGATTTAAGAGAAAAGAAAGTTGCCAGTTTAAAGCGAGTTTTAACAGAAGAGTACAAGTTCTGCAATTGGTAATGAATTACTACTGATAGTTTTAACCTTACCAATGAGTGAGGCAATTCAGATTTGATTAGAACCCATATAGGCATGCTTTCTATGTGTTTGCCAACTTAAAACATCGTTATATACATAGAAGAGTACAGAAATTATATAACATGATATCTAAGCATTGCGTGATATGTTATTACATTTTTTGGTTATTAGGACCTATAGACAAGTTTGCCTAGTGAAAAGCGAGTATGCAAGAATCAGAAAGGACCTATTGGCATATTTTCTACGTGCGTGTGCAGAGGCTATAGACATAATATCTACATGAAAGTGCAGGATCCCTATTGTCATGGCGTCTAAATGAGAATGCAGAAGTTCTTATAGACATGGTAACTAAATGAGAATGCAGAAGTTCTAATAGACATGATAACTACCTGAAAAATGCAGAAATCTTATAGGCATGGTAGCAATATGAAAAATGCAGAAATCTTAAAGGCATTGTAACTATATGAAAAATGCAGAAATGTTATAGGTGTGGTAACTACATGAAAATGTAGAAATCTTATAGGCATGGTAACCATATGAGAAAATACTGAAATTAGAGATTCCTATAGGCAAGTTATCTACCCTTTTACATGCATGGTTACCCCTCCCTTTTCACTAACCATCCCCAAAAGTTTATTACAAGGTTATTACAGTCCACAAAAAATAAAGAAAATACATTAGAAATTGAAAATTACAACCAAGGAGGGGCCGATTCAGACTTCCCGTCTGAAGTAAACCAACTCTGAAGATCATGTTTCAAAGCCTTTCTACCACTTGGGTGTGTCAAAGTTCCCTAAGAGCTTCATAAGAACTCTGGGCAATGCTTACACCTAAATGTATCACCATATTAAGCCATAGTGCAGTGTGGAAGGGCCAGCCCTCGGGTGTCCAAGTTCAGAGGGAACTCAAAGTCCCAAGGAAAGGTTCACAAGAGGGGGGGCACTACTTAGGAACTAGGAGAGAGAGTCCAAGTGTGAAATTCTTAAAGGGGAAAAGGGGAAGGGAAACAGTACACATAAGTATATATAGAATGGGGAGTTGCAAGAGATAAAAGCAGGCTAGTGGGCATAACCCAACAATGAGAGATGTTGGCACACCCATAAGCCTACTAGAATACATTGTTTAGAAGTTAGGATCCCTTAAGGGATAAAGTTTAATCCATAGACAATAACTTGCATATTGTCATATTTTAAACTTGTAACGCAAAGCACATAAAGGGAATAGGGATAGAGATTCATAGCAGAAACAAGCAAAAGGAAATCAGCATGCTAGTTTAGGTATTTAACTCTATAGAAGTAGTAAAGAGACATGGATGTAGAAAGCTGTAAGTAAACATATTGTGGTGATGCTGAAAATTAAAACTAGAACATACCAGTTTTAAGGAAACAAAAAGGGAAAAAGCAGTGGTCTTGTGAAAGTCAGAATGCAGACAAGAAGGAAGAATACTATTATATGTAAATGAGTATAAATGTAGAAGAAGTTCTGAATTGTAAAGTGTGTAGTGTAGGATTGTTAAATTGTGTGTGCTTTGTGAAAAAGGGTCGTGTATTTATATTATGAAAGCCATGAGGAAACAAGGTAAGAAAATATTTAAGGAACTGGTTGTCAATCAATTACACAAGACTTCCATTAATTAAGGGATTCAGATTCAAATGAGTATAAACTAATTAAGGAAAGAAATTAATCAAACACTTTGTGCAAAGTAGACAATTATGGGTGAATACATAAAAGTTTTATTTAAAATAGAAATTTGAAATACATGGTTGTGCAATTAAGGAAAGAGAATCAATTAATAGCCAAGAAATTAGAGGCCAGAGATTTGCCATGAATGAACCGAGTCAAAAGATGGGAAAGGTTTTTAACTTAAGGGAAACCAGCAAACATGAAAAGGGGATACATTAGACCCATATTTAGAGGGGTGTGTGAACCAATTAAAAATTTAAAAAACTACTTGAGAGGGAAGTTCATCATATATAAAGAGCATACAAACATGCTAAACATGAAAGAAGGATGTAGTGTCATTGTAAAATTAATAGAAAATCTAGTATAGAAGATTCTAGCAAGAAGTCCAAACTTAATTCAAAGACTCGAAATTAGTCTGAGAGAGTTAGGGGTTCTAAAAATAACCCCTAGTTCAATCAAATTATATGATCAACCTTTGCAGAACCCTCAAATTTAGGGTTTCCACCTTGAATCAAGTATAGAGGAGAAGGCAAGTGGTCGAAACAGGCTCAGAGGTTTCAGAGAAGAACTGAAACCTCTTGCATGTTTCGAACATGATATCAAAGTAACAGGCAGAACACGGTAGAAGCACTCGAAGAAAAATAGAGGAAAACACTGATAGGAGCAGTAAAAGGAGCATGCTTGAGAAGTTTTCTGGAAGAGACTTTAAACTAGGCTTAGTAAAAGGCAAATAAGGAAACTTAAGAACTCAGCAGGAAAATACAGTAGGAGAAACATGCTTAAGAAGGTCTTTTTTAGAAAAAACTTAAACAAGGATCAGTAGAAGGAAAATAGTAAAGAACACAGTAGAGAAGTATTGTAGGCAAAACATAGTAGAAGAAAAATACGAGAACATAGTATGGAAAATATGGTAGAAGAACATACAAGCATGGAGCATATAAAACACAGTAGAAAGAACATACAAGAACGGAGTATAAAAATTCAGTAGAAGAGCATACAACAACAGAACACATACAAGAATGTGGTAGATAAAAACACAGGAGCACAATAGAGGCAAATACATAAAGGAAAGGGGAAAGAGAGTCAGAGAAACACTTAAACATTTTTTCAGAAAACCCTTGATCGGAAAAAAAGTTACATAGAGAGCACTTATATATAACGAATCTAAAGAAACCGAAGAAAACCTCGAAAAGTTAGGGTTTCAGAAGAACCCTAGAGATGAGAAAGGCTTTGAAAGGTTACAGATTTGAGTCGGAGAGGTTAGAACCAGGCTCAAACAACTATAGTACGCCGGAGCAAGGCCGGAAAAAATTGAATCGATAGAGGTATGGATGAAAACCTTTGAAGCCAGGCCTCGAATCTTCAAGTATCAAGCATATAGGAGCAATAGGAGGTGAGTATTGGACTCCCACAGTCTGAGAAGCCATGGATTCCAGTGGGTTTCATGGAGGGAGATAGTGAGGCGATTAGGGTTCAGAGAAGGTTCGAGAGAGTTTGAGAGGGTGAAGGGATTCAGCGGAGGCGTCTTAGGTGAGAACGATTTAGGGTTGGGGAATTTGTGAAATTAAAAAGGAAAGAAAGGATCGTGGCCGTTGATCATTTTGATCAACGACCTGGATTTATTGGGGAGCCGGGCGGGTCGAATTTAATTGGGTCATGGGCGGGTAGTTTAGGAATTGGGCTAGTCCAATTGAGATTGAAACTGGGGTTAATGGGGGGTCGATTTGGGCTAAAATTTAAATAGGTAGGGCTAGCATTTAAATAACCATTTTTTCCTTTTTATTTTATAAAAAAATAGTAAATAATTTCTGGAAAGAAATTAAAGGTACCAAATTAATTAAGAATATGTAAATATTAAATTAAAAATACTAGAATCAATTTTGTAATTATAAACGCAATTAAATCTTAAAATATGCTAATATTGCAATTAGCAATTTAGCTTTTAAAAAATACTAAATAAATTTATAAAAATATAATAAAATTATCTTAGCTATATATTGGTATAAATATGAGAATAAAATAAATTAATCACCAAAAATAATAATTTGAGGAACAATTATTGGTTTTGTGTTGCTAAAATAGGGCAATAAATTAATTTAAAAATATTTTAAAAATTAGAAAAAATACTAAAACATTCGGACATACTTATATATGCATACAAATATTATTTTGAAAGTGTTTTGCATGTAAAAATATATAGAAAAAAATTGCGTATCAACAAATATTTAGTTTATATTGAGTCTACCCGCACCAATTAAGGCATTATGATTGTTTTATTAAAGTTGTAAGAATATGTCAAAGAAAAGAAAACAAAGGAAGACAAAGCAGTTAAATGGATTACAATTGGTTATTTAATATGAATGCAATGGCCAATAAGCAACATAACTCCTATTTTTTTGTATCTTAAATCTTATCTACATGTACTCTCAAATTCCATAACGAAACGATGCAGCAGTTGTTTCCAGATTAGTAAAAGTAAGAACTTTAACTTTAGTAAGTCCAATTACTATTACTATAAAATGACACCAAATGGACCAGCCAAAAACATGACAAAGAATGAGATTAATAGACTATCAATTTCTCATTTTGAACCTTAATATTTTTTTAGGTTCTCACTTAAACAAACTTAATAATGATAAAAAAAATATCAGAAACCTACTTTGAGGAGAATAAAATAGAGAACTTAAGCCGATGAGGCACGAACAACTTTAAAAAAGCAGCGACAGACTAATTACCCAACACAAAGCAAATAGCAGAGAACCTCATGGCTAAACTTTTAGTGTTTTACAAAGAAACTTCAGAATACAAGCAAAGGACCTTATGATTGAATTTACACATTACAGATCTAATTACCAACTATACCTTAACACTTGAGCACAAAATATTCGACAATTATGTCTAGCTTTGGATAAAAAGGACCCAAATCTACCCATAATAATCAGCCCTACAAGATCTTTATCTTTTCAGCAACTAGAATATGCTAGCAAAATGTTGTTTTAACTACCAATGTGTATATAACCATTACAAACGGTAGGCCTGAAACATGGATTGCATGTCAAACGTTTATCCAAACCAGTAAAGCGCATCAAATATGTATAAAGAGCTGAATGATCCTTAACTTCAGTCAATCACTATAAAAGTTGCATTATAAATTTTAAAGGTTACCTGAATAGTAGAAAACAATTCAACAGTGAGACGGGCAGAAACAACAGCAGAAACAGCAACACGAACAGAAGTGAAATCAACAGTGTTAAAGCAGCCCAGAAATCTTAGTAAAACCAGTGATTTTTTCAAGGGAAGGAACACAGAAACAAACTCTAAGGCTCCACTGTTTTTCTGAAAAATTATGCACTCTAAGAACCCTACTAAAGCTCATAATTTCACCGTACTATTATATTTTTTATCTGCTGATTTTTCTCTCAACTTTTGTGTATTCAAACAACTCTAAAGATGTTATCTAAGTGTGATAGATCCTCGAAAATATGAAAGGAGAAGCCCTTAAGTAAGCAAAGAAAGTCACTTTTGGACAGCCTTTGGTTCACCAAAAAAACTGCTCAAAAGACTCACTTTTTGTGCTAAAAACTGTTCAAAAGAGGAAAGGACAAGCCTTCAACAATTGTGGCAAAAGCATGGGGCAAAATGGAGTATTTCAGCCACTCTAGCACTAATAGGTGAGGTACTTTGTACCCAAGATCATGATCAACTCACGTAACCTTCAGATTTTATCAACAACAATACCAAACCGCTTGCTCAAACAAAATGAAAAGCAAGTAACCAGAACATAGTTGATCTCCCACAAACATGTTACTAAAACTTAACACAGAACAATTAATCAATCAAGAGAACCTAAAAATTAATGACTAAAATTAAACTAAGCAAGATAGATTTTAACAGAGAAAACAAACATAGTGAAAAATTTTGACTAAGAGAAGACGAAGCTAAAAACTTGATAGAAAACGAACTAGAATCGACCACTAACAGAAGTTATATTACTAAAATAACTACAATAAAGTAGCAGACAACAAAAATTAGAAACCTAAGGGAGGGATTCAAGTTCCAGTTGGAGTCCAAAGACTTTTGAAACTTCAGTTAAAGTCTGGAGGCATAACAAATCATGACAACTAACACTATCGATTATGATCTAACCAACAATTAATCAACAAAACCAAACTGATAAAAATAAACTAACATGAAGGATGAAATATAAATATCACATACAAATCAGATTAATGTAACCAACTAAATGATTAATGAGTCAAAAAGTAGCGTAATTGATCTCAGTCGCCTAACTGATACGTCTAAATTAACCACGACGAGCAACGAAAAGAATTATTTGAAGCAGCGTACAATGACATAATAGCAAACAACATATTACTACTTAAATTTATAAGAAAAACACAAACGTGAATGAGAATTAAACTTTAAACCTAATGCTAATTACAAGAACAAAATCAGAAAAAGAAAAAAGGTGTTAGAAAAACTCGTGCACATTCGAGGCCAAATTCCAGAACAAGAAGATGCCGAGGATATCAACCAACAACTATCCAACCTTGAAACGCAATCTTCCTTTTGGTATACGCCTAAAAAAATAAGTTCTGGCATCATACTAGAAGGAAACGAAGTCTTTGGATCGAATAGGCTTAAGGAATGAGGTAGTGGGAGGGTAGAAATGGCGGGAAAGTGGGGTGTTCGGGTCGGCTGGGATCGGGATTTTGGGAACATGAGTTGGAGATATGGAGGGAGGATGAGAAGAGGAGGAAATGGTGTGATTATGGTGGATATTGGAGGTGGTGAACTGCAGCGGGTTGCTGCTAGGGTTACGCATAGGTTTAGATTTGGTAAGATTGAGATGTTTATGGGGGGTTTTGAATAGTATAGGCACAAAGAGGATGGATAGGGGAGGAGATGGTAAAATTTTGGGGTTGATTAGGGGTGGCCGGCCGGTGGTGACGATTTCTGGCCGGTGGAACCACCGTGGAGCAAGTGGCGACAGGCAGGGGAGTATAGAGAGAGAGAGAGTGATAAGAGAGAAGAAGAAAGGGGAAATAAGGGGAAATGGGGCAAATTTTGGAGATTTTAGGCTTTATATAACTGGATGGGAGATTAAATTATGACCGTTGGATCAAGTCAAGATGTCTGGATAAGATTAAATCTCAGCTACTTAACCAAATCGACGTCGTTTTGGCATGTCTGGTTGGGGTCTTGAGCTAGGAGGGCTAAATGCATTTGGGCTACAGATTTGGTCCATGTTTTTGGTCATTATGCTTTAAAACCAACAAAATCAATCCGTATTAAACCCATCACTCAATATTTAAGAACTCTAATTCTAAAATCTACAAACACACACAAAAGGTATGATGTAGGAGGAAAAAAAAGAAAAAATTAGGTATTTACAGGTAAAATTAGGGATACCAGGTGGCCGAGACTCGTACTATCGGATCCCTCACAGAAGAACACCAACTTAGTATGCGAATTTCATGGCAGACATGGTCACAGGATGGAAGATTGCAGATAGCTTCGAGGAAAAATAGCACGACTACTCAGCAAAGGGCACCTCCGAGAGTTCCTTAGCGACCGAGCAAAAAATTAGTTTCGGGAAAGGGAGGCAAATAGGAAAAATGAAATAGATGAGCAGCAACATGTCATTCACATGATCGTTGGAGGAATCGACATCCCGCAGGAACCCATAGTCAAATGAACAAAAATATCTATCACCAGGGAGAAGCAAACTCGAGGTTATATACCGGAAGGTGCTCTCACATTCAGTGATAAGGACATCGAGGCTCTATCTCATCCTCATAACGATGCCTTGGTAATTTCGTTTTCTATAAATACTTTTCAAATTAAGCGTGTGCTTATGGAACCAGGCAGCTCGACCAACATTATCAGGTTGAGGGTGGTGGAGCAGCTCGGACTGTTCGACCAAATCCTGCCCGCCTCTCAAGTTCTAAATGGATTCTACATGGAACGTGAAACAACAAAAGTGGAAATCACCCTCCCTGTCAACATAGCCAGCGCAACCCAGAATGTCAAGTTCCATGTAATCTAAAGAGACATGAGATACAATGCCTTGCTCGGAAGGCAATGGATACATTGCATGAGGGATGTACCATCCACTCTTCATCAAATGATGAAGTTCCTGACAAAGGACGAAATAAAAACAATGTACAGAGAACAACATGCAACAAGAGAGATGTTCGCAGTGCACTATGTGGCACCGGTACTGATGCCTCCAACATCAAAGCAGCCAAAGGATAAACAAATAGTGAAACAACAACCACAAGGTACATTCTTGGCTACACCCGACTAAATGAGCAAAATAACAAGCCTTTTACTTCGAAAATACTTCGAAAAGAACTGGTTAATCAGGCTACCCTCGACTTAAGAAAAAGAGCTTCGATTATATCAGCTCAAACAACAAGCTTCGAAACCATTCAGCTATCGAGCAAAACCTCCTGAGGTGCTCATCTATCGCTTCGTGATGGCTCACAGTCGAGGATATTTTTGAGCAGTCGAAGAGTCGGGCGAACACAAAAACATCACAAGTCATTAATGAGGGAAAAATAAAGCGTACATTAGAGGTTGTACCGACCCAATATGTAAGAGCCACTATCTCTAGCCCATATTAGAGGTCGTACCAACAGAACACATAAAATCCATTGTCGCCAGCTCATATTAGAGGCCTTACTGACCCA
The DNA here is from genome assembly GCA_026770625.1 of Nicotiana glauca. Lineage (NCBI taxonomy): Eukaryota > Viridiplantae > Streptophyta > Magnoliopsida > Solanales > Solanaceae > Nicotiana > Nicotiana glauca. The sequence continues at coordinate 82,285 of MU702092.1, read as the reverse complement.
ACGCGTAAGAGTCACTATTGCCAGCCTATATTAGAGGTCGTAATGATCCAACGCGTAAGAGCCACTATCGCCAGCCCATATAAGAGGTCGTACCGACCCAACACGTAAGAGCCTAAGGGCCAGCTTAAAATTCAAAAACTTAAGGGTCAATAAGCTCGAGCCGAAGTTTGACTCGAAGATTGAGCCCGAAATAGTTAACTGAAAAATGCCTAATGGCAAATGCGTAAGAGCCTACGAGCCAGCCCAACAAGCCTCAAGGACAATTTATAAACCTAATGGTTTTTTATCGGAGTCCAGTTCACTTGGCCGATCATTTGCAAACGTATAAATTCAAGAAAAAGAAAGATGTACACAAGCAAATGGAAATTCATGGAAGGAGAAAACCGAAAGGTTTCTTTATATATGCACATATAAAACAATATAACACTACATTTACAAATGCTCCCTAAAAGCCCTATACAAAGAATCAAAAAGAAAAAAACTTAGTCTACTTTCCCATCGGGGACTGCGGCCCTATCAGTCTTTTTCTCATTATCTTCGGCATCCAACAAAAGGAACGTGGCGTCATATTCTTCTTCCTTTTCATGCTTTATCTTCCATGAGATCAAAACCCCTATCGTGGATCTCCTCGAGGTTTTTACTCTGAAATTTGCACCGGGAATATTCATTACTTCTGCTCTGTCGATCGAAAGCCCCTCTCAGCTCAGCTCGAGCGTAATCGACGTCTTTTAAATAGACGACAACTTTCCTATCGACCTTAGCTCGAATCTCTTCAGCTTCAGCCCAGGCGTCCACGACCTTAGACTTCATATCCAAAAGATCAGACTCGAGCCTTGCGATCATGCTCGTTTAGATCAAGGTGTTTTCACAAACATTTCGGAGATGCACCTCCAGGGCGGAAGCCTTGGCCAAAGCATTCTTCTTGGACGCAACTTGTGCATCCACATGAAAAGCTCATCACACTCATGCTTGGCCTGGCCAAACTCAACCCAAAGGCGTTCCAGATCCTCTGTCTTGCTCTACAACTGAAGCATTAAAATATTAATCTTTAAGGATAGAAGAAGAAGCATGCATTCCTTCGAAAAAAAGTTTACCTGTTTCTCAAGGTGGCTTTCATAGTTCAGGCTTCGATTCACCTCGTACCGAATGTGCCTCAATTCTTTTCCCTTTTTATCACAAAGAAGCCTGAGGGATTTCTCCCCATCCAAGGCTTTACTCAACCAGGCTTCACAACGAAGCAACTCGGACTTGAGCGTGTCAAACTTCTATGGAAAAGAAGCTCAATGAGAAAAGCAAAATGTAAAATCAGAATACCAATAATGTCAATCAATACTCACCACCGAACAAAGTCGTTGAGACTTCTCAAAGGTTGAGCACCCATCTGCTGTCCTGGACTCACTGACCCTAGTTGAACCGATTTTGACGGGGACATAGTCACTCGATACCTCGCTCAATTTAGGCGGCCCCCGGTCTCGAACATCCCTCGAAGTACCTTCGACGATAAAAGAAGATGGCAGAAAGGGAGGAACTATTTTTCTGAGGCTAGAAGCCTCAGATCCCACAGGCTCAGCTGATACATCTTCTTTGAGCATCCGAGCAGGGATGACCTCGCTATGAGCAGCCTCGACGTTTGAGGAATCCTTCCGTTTGTTATCAATTCCCGACCCCAAAGCCAACAACCCTTCCTCCTCCCCATGATGGCACAGTATCATCTCAGAAAATTCTCCAATGCCTACAGTGATGGAGTTAGTACACATAATAGAAAGTACCTTTCAAAAAAAACAAGCCACGCAGCATGTACCATTATGTTTTCCTCCCATCTACTCGACGCTTATGCTTATTGTAAGTCGAGGAAGCTGCCAGTTTCTGAGACAAATCCGCCATGTCGGGGATCTCGTATGGCAACCACGGGATTGCTGCGAATAGGAAAAGAAAAAGAAAACATCTTTATAGAATCTGCCTCCACCATGGACAAAAATAATAAGAACATGAGTGTACACTTACGTGTAAAATTCCATTTCTAAAGAAATGGAAGGAACTCTACATGGATAATATCGACAGTCCGCTTTCATACGAAACGACTCATCCACCCTCGGTCCCTATCTTCTTCATTGTTGGAGACAAAGGGCTGAGTGGATCGACGTTGCAGAGTAATCAGGCCTCGACAATGCAAGTCCATGTACAATCTAATAAGATGGCGGAGGGTGAACTCGAGTCCGGTTTTATCTGCAAAATAGCTTATCATCAGTGCTATCCTAAAAATGATGGGTGAACATATGCCTGGGTAACCTGACATCTTCTACAAAACTTGGGTGCGACCCTATCGAAAGGGACAAAGCTAAAGGGGTACGCGTATAAGTTCAAAAACCCCTCGACATGAGCCATGATGCTCTCTTCCAGGGAAGGTACCTGCAGTACCACAGTTTCCCCCCATCTGCAGTCTTTCCTAACTGCCTTGAGGTGTTCCTCCCCTATTGAGGAGATAATCCTCGATGCATGCTCCCGATGGCCCTGAGCATTGGAAGGTCTCTCTAACATAAAGTCCCTCCTCAAGACAAAGCACCTTGAAGTTAGCTCACCAAACACCGGTGGTGTACCACCGACCAAGCGCGAAATAGAGGCAAAACTCTCCTCTCCTTGGTAAACAGATTTGGACGTAGCAGCCATGGCTATGGTAAAATAAGAAAAGGAAGATGAAGACTTGGGTTAAAGCTTTGAAGAGAAATGGTAAGAGAATTAGTACAAAAGAGAAGAGCTCTATAAAGAGGATAGTTACTCGAAGTAGCAGTATCCTCAAATAAGGGGAAAGCAAGAACATATATAGAGCAGGCGGCGACTGCTCGCCTATCCTAAAGGCCAATAATTCTAACCATGTCAGTACTATTTTTGGGGGAGCATACTGGTGGGGCCACCCCGGTCACTTTATAACCATGTCACTTAAATGACACTATCACTTGGGAGCCATTGGGATCCCGAGGATTTTTGCTTTTACAAGCATCGACTCTAAAAATGCTATCAGCCTAATCTTGAGCTCATGCCCGATCTCGAGGGCCCAAATTACTCCAAGTATGGATGCCGAAGAGCCAATGTCAAAAATTCAAAGGCTAAGACGCTAAAAAATGAAATTTGATGACTTGAAGCAGAAAAATCTTTTACATTCCCAGAAGATATATTTACAAGGGGGTGTCTTTATAAAGCACCCCCGTTAGAAATTCATACACAAAAAAGAAAGGGGAAGATGACCTAAGTCTAGTCTTTGCCCTTGCTACTCTATGGATCATCTCCGTAACCTCGTCCGAAGTGGATGAAAATGGAGATTCTTCCTCCAAGATTGTGGCTTCCTCAAGCTCAGCTGAGAGATCGTCACCTTTGACACATGTTTCCTCGAGAGCCTGCCTCATTGCTTGCAAACGAGCATAAGTAATGGCCCGATTCAGCTTCTGGTCAGCCTTCTTAGATATCTCTCAAAGTGGTTTATTTGCGGTTGTGGAATCTTTCCTATAAGAAGATGCATCTTCTTCGGCCTAAGACTTGGCTACGAATAGTGCATCAGCCTCCTTTTGGGCACTTTGAAGAAGACCATGGGTCGCAAAATGTCTTTCTCCAAAGCCACAACCTTATTTTTCCCCCTCAGCTTGAGGATCTTTGCATCCTTGGCTACAACCTCTCCCTGAATCTGCCCTACAGGGGCATCCTTTTGCTATTTCTTCAAAGGCAAAACAAGTTGGTAAGCATCAAGTTAGGAGAATAAAAAACAAGCTCGTGGATGTTGTGTTACATGCTCAGCAAGGCCAGCCCTTTCCTGGCATACTCCCTCCAAACTTGCCTGAAGACTACTCAACTCCTCCCCTTTTTAGGTAGAGGAGGTCTTCGACTCCTTTAACTCCGAGGTGAGATTCTCAATCTCCTTCCCATAGTGTGAAAGCTCGTCTCGAAGCCTAGAGAAGGCATGGCCATACATTTTCTTAGCCTGCAGCGAAATAGGGAAGTTAGAAATTTTACTTATATGCATCGGATAGTTGACAAATGGGATAATTGCCTTAGGTTCCACATGTCATTCTTTTAAAATCCACCTGACATAGCATATTTTACCCTATACTGATAGTCTCCTTGCTTTTCTGTGACATAACTTTATGTTACCGAAAATTTAATAGAAATACTTTTTTGGCGGAAATTACTATGATTCCCTCTGAAAGCTCCTCACGGTTGATTAGACGCACTTCTCTCCGCATTTAATGCCCCAAACACCCGTCATCCCATAATTCAGCATAACTTTTTCCGGTTATCGAAATAATCATGCCCATGAATTCAGCCGCCAAAACTTTTACTTATACGTATCGACCTTCTCCCCTTATACTTCATAATTTTTCAATCTTTCCAAAATCCTGGTTACTGTTAGTTAACCTTTCTTTAATTCCTTTTAGACAAAAAAGTTTTTTTTTCATCCAAATGGCTTCTTCTTCATAGAATGTCCGTTCTTCAAAAGGTAAGAGCAAAGTTGAAGAGTCTGATCCTCCAACGATGGATTCTATCATTCCAAGAAATCTTGTTACAACATAAGACATCAAAGAGACATTTCCTTCGGCTCTTCCTAGCACGCGGGCTATTGGCAGATACCCTTTTTCCATCCATCCTTCCAGTATTGATGTTATGAAGGAAGACTGTGATTTGAACATTGTTGCTCCTGATCTAACAAAGCGAGTGACCCTTCCCAAGGAGGATATTACATATTTTTATACATAACGATTTACTTTGGGTGTGTTATCTTTGAGTGGAGAGTTTAACTCCGTTATTGCGGAGTTCTGCCTCCGCTACCATGTGTGTTTGGCATCAATAAGTCCTTCTGTGTGGAGGACAATTACTTGCTTTTAACGATTACTTGGTGATGCAGCGAGGTTGCTTTAGGAGGCACTCACTCGAACAGGTGTCTCTGGGCCTACTTTGTGTACAAGTATTTCACTGCTGAGTCCTCGGCCGGAGAACAAGAAACCAAAAAGAAGAAATTCTTCCATGGCCAAGGGAAAGAATAAGAGGGTGAAGACTATTTCCCCCGAGTCGTATCCAAAATTTGTGATGACTAGACCTTTCCTGGGCCGGTCATAGACACTGTAATGATAGACGATGATGAAGAATCTAGTGATGATGGAGATTCTCTTCATAGAATGAGACAATCCTCATCAACTCAACAGAATTATCAATTTGTTGAGTTAGTTACACCAACAAAGGATAAGTTCTCGGCACGTTGGGGGTAGTTTGATATGGTAGAAAATGCCAACTACCATTTTTGAGGCCTAGTTGCTATGACCAGTACTGCGGGGCAAAGTACCGGGTCCCTGTCATCTTCGATTGGTGAGCATCCAACAACCAGCACTGCATTTGTTGTGGATGCTTCGCATCCTTCATCGATATCAGCTTCATCTCCTTCTTCCCCAGCTTTTCCACCAGCAACTTCTACATTATATCCACTGGCCGCACCTGACCAAGAAGAAAGTATTCCTCTTTCGCAGCCCGAGTTCAAGCGAATTTAGGGCAAAATTATGCTCCCCCCTCTGATGATCCGTAGGGGAGGAAGAATGTTACTCTTTCGATCTCAACCAGATGCAACTTATTATCCCGAATGGTGGAAATTGCTAATTATCTTAAGCCAACTCAAAAAAAGATTGGGAAAAGATTCAAGCTCTGTCGCGAGAGTGCTTGTTGAACAAAGTCATGCACAATGCTGCAGTAGTACATTCTTTACTTACTTTTTTATTTCTTCTATTTTGTCTAAAAATATCCTTTATTTTGACTTTCTTGATTTGTAGGCCAACTTTTTTGCTTCTGACGGCCTTCAGAGGTTGATTCGTGAGAAGGAAGAAATTACCTCCTCAAGGGATCAGCTTTTGGCGAGCAAGAGGCGGAAGCCCTTATCCAAGAGATCGCCCCATTGAGGGTTCAATTTGAAGACGCTAAAGCTAAATGGGTTGATTTCCATAATGCTGTTCTTGCTGCATCCGATCATGATGCTGCCTCTGCTAAAAGATTGACCAACTTAGAGGAAGCCTTGAATTCCAAGACTGAAGAGCTTGCAGTTGTAGGGAGAAATATGTCCGATTGGAGGAGAAGTATAAGACGACGCTTGAGCATAATAGAATTTTCATCGCTACCTTCCACGATCTTGGCGTTAGCCTCAAGTCCATAAGATCCGCTTGGGAAAATATTTATGCCAAAGTAACTCAACTCAAGAAGAACCTAAGCGCCTAGTAGCTTCCCTCATTGTTGAAAAAACTTACGTCATGTACAGCATGGGGAGGAAGAACTTGGACGAGGCCAAAGCTGGTATTATTGACATTGATGCTGAAATTGCTAAGGCTAGTGAGCTTGAGTTGGCTGCTAACAATTATCTCTTGGCGGGTACCGCGGCAGAGCCTGATGCTACTAGTTCTGATTCAGAATTTTCTAGAACTAAAGAGGAACAAGAAGGTGATGATGTTGTGGGACAAACTATTGAGGCATCAACAAATTTTCCTACCTCCCCTAGGGGCGCGGACACTTCTCATCCTCCGGACTCCGGAGAGGCAGCATTTTAGCTTTTCCTTTCTTTTTCCAACTTTTGTACTTGTGCTTTTTTGGAACATTTATTGTAAATAAAAACATATTTTTTTCATGTACTGCATGAGTCTTTCTAAGTTCTTTCGTTTGAATATTTATGCAAGTTTAAACCTTTGTATTCTTTTTTGCTTAAGTGTTTGCATAAATTTTGCTGTTCACGTCTGATTATGCAAGACCTAGGGTGTATTTTTCCCCCCTAAAAGAATCTGTATTTTTTGCACAAACTCGTCCTAAATCAACCCTTTAACATAAGGGTTTTTGTAAGTATTTGCGCAAGTTTGGTTTTTATGTATTTTTGTGTAAGACTTCGGGTGTATTTTTTCCCAAAGGAATTTTGATTCTGAGCATAACTTCTTCCAAAATCAACCCTTTAATGTGAGGGTTTTCATAAAAGAGGTTCTTCTTATGTTTACAATGCTCTTAAAGACGACTTCTCATGTTTATTAGACACTAGCATTTGAAGTACTTGTTTAACTTTCAAATGACAAAGTTAATTAATTGTTCAAACAAGAAACAAGATACAAATAAAAGGACTTCATTTTATTCCTTCCGTTTTCAAAAAGTACATAAGCATTTGTTATGTTAAAAAAGAAATTTTCATTACTTGTGGCTAACTTGTACAACTTGCTTCTATGGGGTTGGCCACGTAGTCCCGATCCCGATGATACAACTATGTTTTCGATTTTCATTCTGGGGTCAATGTAGCAGCCACTGTTGCCTTATCCTTATATCATTCCCCCTAGTGTTCGCATGCGAATTGGAACACTTTAATTTTCACATTTTTGAGAACCCATTAATGAATTGCTAGACAATCTTATGCTTAGTAACAAACTTCGCTTCCCCTTAGGAATTTATGCTATCAAGCAAAAGACTATCTAAGAATCCTTTAATGTTTTTCACTTGTGAACGATCAAATAACCTTTGTCCGATAGCAAACTTATCTTCCTGGTGGAATTTTGCTATAGAGCGAAAGCTTATCTAACCATCCCGGATTGTCTCTTTGCTTGTATGTCTTGCTATTAAAGGTCTTATTACTGTTATTTAAGATTTCTTTGTAGTATTGTGTTGCTTCCTTGTTAAAAATCTTGCTAGAAAAACCTAATTGGGACAAAAACTAGAATCAGGGAAAATAACTGAAGCACATACTTTCAGTTTAGGTAATGTTCATAAGCAATAATATCTTTTGAGGTGCATCACGTTGCAATTGCTTCCGCGCCCCCTTTTTCCCCTCCATCCTTTTTACGGGGAAAAAAGGTATGAGTTTCAAAATTTATGGGGGGTAGTAACTCATTTCCTTTTGAAGAGTCACCACCTAACGGATTTATGGTGTGTTAGGGGCACCTAGAGCGATTAACTCTTAGATTGGTTTGCGTTGCCTGAGATTTATGGTAAGGGCTCAAAATAACCTCGATGGGAAGGTGTTAGGCACCCTTCTTGGTCCACAACTGTGGGTCCCAATCAAACTTGTACTTATGAATTAATCATTTAACAAGTAATTGAAACACATAATTGCAGATAAAGCGTGTTGGACGTTGTATGACTCAGATAATAGGAAAAAGGATTTGAACAAGTTATATACAAAAGTAAAGTTTTAGGCAAAGGGAATTTGGGAAGGAGGGGTCCTAGGTTGGTTAGCCTACTGGATCACCCCACGTAATGCCCGATAAATACTCTTCAATAAGGGGATACATGTGATATTAACGCGTAGTTATCATATCCATCTACCCATTCCTACCCCTTAGTGGTTATTAATACGAGTGTTATTTAACGATCCTTATCCGTGTTGTTACCCGTCCCTTCTTAATGGTCCTGGAGGAAATTAGGACCTCTATGTATAGGCAGTTCTAGACAGACTCCTAAGGTTTAAAGGAGAAAATACTAAGGTGACAATCAAGAATAGGTAGGACTCTTAGAGAATAAAAGCAGAGAGGAGAAAATAAGGGGCTTAGCTTTACCTCCACATATAAGGCATGTAAACAGCATGACTCAAACACAAATAAGGGCAGTATTATTAGACAGGATCCTAAGCCATGATGTCTAAGTGAATATCAAAACATAAAAAATAGGAAGTTTATTTTATAAACTAAGAAGTAATGGACATATTAGTTTGCCTATTGATTTTAATCTTGTTAACCATTAAACAATAAAAACATAATGAGGCAGTTTCCAATTTTATAAGAGTTGAATACCTAAGGCTTGCCTAAGTGCGGGGTAGTGCGCAGTTATTATCCAAACCATTAGAAGTTCAGAAGTCATTTTTTTGGCCTAAGAGCATGATGTTCTAGGTGTTACAAAAATATAGGGAGTATTACAAGTTTGTTAAAGCAGGATGAGACCTTTAATACTGTTTTTCAAGAATCAGTACTTTAACTAGGCATAGCTGAGTGAGTATGAACAAGAACCTAAATATGGCGTCTAATATGCACAAATAAGGTATAGAATGATTTGTATGCAAGATACCTAAAATAGGATTTTTAAATGCACAACAGGTAACAACATGATTTTAAAATATGCATAAGTAATAGTTTTATGTTAGAGTTGTTATTTAGCCTAAAGCAGGATTTCTAAGTGATACAAATAATGTCAAATGAGATGCTGAAATAGTAAACCTGGGAACGTGATATCTAATGCATGACATGCTTGGAATGTATTGGTCCTAAATATGGATTCTAATGCACATATGGGAAATGCAAACCTAAGCCATGGTTTCTAGCCATTGATATTGATAACATATATGACTACCCTCCGTTTTTTACTAGCCAACCCCAATATTTGTTTACAAATAACTATTGCAGACCAGCTGAATAAATTGCATAAATAGATAAAAACAAAAGAAGAAGTTACACTATAGGGAGCCTGCCACAGGCCCAAATGATTTTCCCAAGCCTCCAATCGCCTCAAATGCCAAATTCCATAGACAATATTGTTGTCTAGGTGCGTTAGAGTTCCCTAAGGATCTCAAGGATCACAGGTAGTGCTCACACCTAGATTTTATAATCAGAACTGAGTAAGTGCAGTGTGGAACAGCCAGCTCCAGTGCATCAGAGTTTAGAGGGACCTCATAGGGTTCCCAAGGCAGTCACACACTGGAGGGATGGAACTTAAGTACCTAAGAGTGGAGTGAGAGTGCTTGACATGGTCGTGAAAAGGTTTAAATAGGAATGAAATATTTGAAAAGACTAAGAAGTTTTGTAAATAGGAGAGTTGTTTAGTAAAACAGTTTATCAAGAGCTGTATAATCAAACAAACAGCAGATCAAACATATAGCCAGGATAGATTCAACAACACTTAAATAACAGCCCTTCACACAGGGGTGGTGGGAATTGGGGACATATAGAGCACATAGTGCACATGAGCAAGCAATTCTTATGGGTGTTTATAGGATTAGAGGATAGCTAGTGGTACCAACACAACATGAATTTCAGAACAAATCATAGAATCAGACATTTAAAGTGACATATCAGTTTGCATGGTAAATGCATATCAAAACTGGATAACAAATAGACAAGCATTTAAAATTGGGTTGTGATAGACTACTAGGGGAATAGAACATGTTCTGAAGGGCCCTAAAAGGGTTAGACTAGCATGCTAGATGAAGCGGTAATATAAACATGTCAATCACATGTTGAACAATAGAACCATAGATAGAAACAAATTAGAAACATGATAAACTAAAGCAGTAAAAGAAATATATTGGTTTTGGTACTGGAATTGAAGTCAGAACATACCAGTAAAGGCATAGTAAACACAAAGTGAAGAATAAGAGAGCACAATAGTTAGCCTTGGCTTGCAGCCGGCTAATTCAGAACAAGAGCAAATAGCCAAAGAAAGGGAGAAGAAATATTTTTAGTGTGAGAGAGTTTGAACTAATGTGTTCGTGTGTGTTCACTGTTAATGAGAGAGCATATATATAGTATTTCGAAACTAGGTAAAATAAGGAGAGAATCACAATGGTATAATAATTATTGAACTCATAACCAATTAGAGAAAAATCAGTATAAGTACTCCCTCAATTAAGGGAATCAGTTCAAACGGTAAGAACAAGTAATAAAATAAGGAAAAAAATCAATGTGTAACTGGAGCATGACATACAAGAAAATAATTCAAACATAATAGGCATAGAGTAAACAATTAGTGCGAGGTTCAGAAAATTCTAAATAAGGAGATAGTCAGTAAGAATCAAGTAACCATGCAGACAAGACAAGGGAAAGTTAGTTTGGGAAAGTATATCAATCACAATGAATATGAAGGTAAGAATCGAAGGTTTAAAGGAAAGTTTTCAAATCAAACCAAGAAACAGTGAATTTAGAATCAGTCAAAGAGAGAGTCGTGAATGGAGTTAACGTTTAGGATATAAATAAAGTAAGATAGTCAAGAGTCGACATACAACTCTAGTAAGCATGAAAGTTACACAATATTGATTCAATGAGAAAGAGGCAAGTCTAGAACATTCAAGATGAACACAAGCACGTAGAATAAGTGTAAGTTAGGCTAAGAAACTTAGTAGAATCATATCAAGTCAAGATAGTCACGAGAAATCACAGAAACTCAAAAACGAGAACCGGTCAGTCATGCTGATACACAGAACCAAACGAAGAACCTTAAAAATTAGGGCTTCCAAAATAGACGAGTTAAAGATGTAGTAAACTCATAGAATCCGTCAAGATATGTAAGAAATAAAAGTTTAAACACAAAGAATTAGTTAACAGGGTTTTAAAAAGAAGTTCCAAAAACCTTAATTTTAGAAAAAGATGAAAAACACTTGAAATCATACAATTGTTATAAAGAACATCGAGGACAGTGTACAACATTCAAGAAACAAACTCAAATCGTCCTAGATCTGTGCAGATATAGGAGGTATAGAAAAGAAATTATGGTCTCGAAAGAACCCATATAGAGATGAAGAAAACTGTTCTAGAAACCCAACGATCATAGCAAATATAGAATGATTTCACTTGAAATCACACTAGAACAGCCAGGAACAGATAGGAGATGAACCCTAGATGCAAGTCGCATGGCCCTGGTCCCTTGAGGGCCTTAGAGAAGGCAAGAACGGCATGAGAGAATCCATTGGAGGCTTAAGAGACGGTGAAAGTATTTTGAAAGGAGAGAGGATTTTAGGGCAACGGGTGTGTAGAAGTGATTAGGGTTAAAGGGTCGTATGGAATTAAAAAAGAAAGAACAATTACAAGTTATTGATCTTTCATATCAACGGTCATGATCTGATAGGTTTTGGGTCGGGTAGGTGTAGTTAGGTCTTGGGTCGGGTAATTCAATTAGGAATTGGGCTGGGGCATTTGGTTGAATTTAGGCTAAAATTGAAATACAATTTCGCTAAGTTTTAAATAGCAAATTTAGCCCTATATAATTTATATTAAATAATAAATGATTTCTAAAAAATAATTTCGGGTACTAAAATGATTTAAAATAGCTATTTAACATTTAAATATATAGAAGATCATTTTATGCATAAAAATATAATTATGCATTAATATGGCTAGTATTGCAAATATATGCAAATTAGCTTACAAAAATGCAAATTAAATTATGAAAAAAAAACAAAAAAATACTTGAGCAATATTTTGGCATAAATAAAGGATTTAGATGGCTAAATTACCACAACAATAATTTGAGAAATAATTATTGGAAATTTTATAAGTAAAAGGGGAGGAAATAAATAAATTTAAAGCCTTTAAAATTACAGAAAAATTATAAAAAAGCATGTGCATGCTCTTATATGCATATATATGCTATTTTGAAAGTAAATATGTCTATAAAAAATATATAGGGAAAATTGTGTATTAACAATTTCCCCTCTTTACCCGGGAAGGATAAAATGATGGCCAATTTTGACTAGGCGAGATATTTTGAAAGACAGAGGCGGGTCTCCAGTCTTCAAGGTTCCTACATATCCCTGGATTTACAGGGATCGGGCCATGTGTATTTTTAGATTAATTGGTGGAATATACCAATGAAGTTATTGCAAGAACGGACACGAGGTGCCGAAGCAGCTATGGTGAGAGGTTAGGGTTCAGTACAGTTGAGGGAATTGGAGCGAAATCACTCCTTCTGGGATGGCAGTTCCTTACCTGGTCACCTACAGATAAAAAGATTCTATGAACATGTACTTGTGCGAAAATTTATACATGATGCAGATTCCCCTTTGGACCATGAATGTTGTCTTTGGACGGTTAAGGATGACGTCCTTGGACCATGTCGTCATGGCCTATGAATTGTTTAGTTAGGGATTCATAGGCCATAAAATGATGTTCTGAGGCCATAAAAATGGTCCCTCTGAACGCTGATGCCTTTGAATAATGGCATGCATATTTGAGAGATCCTCAGGCCATGGCATGGTATCTCTGGCTATGAGGATGAAGCTTTTAGACTATGAAGCCTTTAGACTAGATTGGCGATATTTTAGCCCATGATATGCAATAATATAATGTTAACAAGACAAGGCTTAGTCTTGTGAAATGCAGGGCACAACTTAGCCCCGTCGAAAATCAAATAGATAGTGCTAAAAATAGAGCAAATTTTGTGCAAAATGGGATAGTGCTTAGTCCCATGCGAATGTGGAGGCAAGGATTAGCCACATGCAGGTATGGAGACAAGGATTAGCCTCATGCAGGTGTGGAGGCAAGGATTAGCTTCATGCAAGTATGGAGGCAAGGATTATCCTCATGCAAAATAAGGAGGCAAGGATTATTCTCATGCATGTATGAAGGCAAGGATTAGCATCATACAAATATGGAAGCAAGGGATTAGCTTCATGCAAATATGGAGGCAGGGAATAGCCTCGTGCAAGTATGGAGGCAAGGATTAGCCTCATGAAAAATAGGGAGGCACGGATTAGCCTCATACATATATGAATGCAAGGATTAGCCTCATGCAGGTATGGAGGTAAGGATTAGCCTCATGCAGATAGGGAATCAAGGATTAGCCTTATGCAAGATGGAGTCACGGATTAGCCTCATGCAAATATGGAGGCAGGTATTAGCCTCGTGCAAGTAGGGAGGCGAGGATTAGCCTCATGCAGGTGTGGAGGCAAGGATTAGCCTAATGAAATAGGGAGGCAAAGATTAGCCTCGTGCAAATAGGGAGGCAAAGATTAGCCTCATGCAAATATGGAGGTAGGGATTAGCCTGATGTAGAGAGCGCGTAGAAAATAAGAGTAGTATATATCTTAGTCGGAGATATATTCGGTGTCTGATGGCCTGATTGATATTGATCTTGCTACATGGATGGTACCGTTACGTTGGATGTGTCTCCGTTCAAAGAAATATTGTAAGTTTTGTGGGGGAAAGGTTGGTTCGTGTTTCTGTCGGCTAGCTTTGCTTTGCTCTGTTATGAAAGTATTTCGAGTTCCCCTGGGTAAAACATGACTGTTATGGAAATAGAGTTTTTGAAAAATATGCAATTATTTATAAAAATAGAGCTATTTTGAAATATTTTTATACATTAAGTAATTTTAGATGAACGAGTGACCGTAACACATCTCAAAGGCATTGCAATTCTCTTATATTGGAATTTTGAGGGTCCTCTTCAAAATTCTACACCAGTTTGGCAGATGATATATTGGTCGTTTGGGGATAGTAGGCCTTGATGAACCTTCTTCAAAATTTTGTGAATCCTTCTCAAAATTCTGCCCTAGTTTCTTAACTGATCACTAACCTTCTGACACATGTTGGAGTTAGCTGGACTTCCTCCAGAATTTTGTGGGTACTTCTTAAAATTCTACCCAGTTTCTAAGCTTGGGGGAATGGAAATTTTATTATGATATGACCGAACCCATAAGGTTGCCTACGTATCCCCTCTTAAATGGGAATCAAGTCAAGCATAGTTCAATTACATAATATGAAACATTGTGGATAATCTTAGCATAGTATCTCTTGATTCCGTCAGAATTGATCGGTTTTGGCCAGATTTCACCATCCATTTCTATGACTATGAATGCTCCCCCTGTCAGTACCCTATGAACCATGTACGGACCTTGCCAGTTTGGAGATAATTTCCCATTGGCTTCATCTTGATATGGGAAGATCTTCTTCAATACCAGCTGCCCTGGTGCAAATTGTCTTGTTTTGACTCTTTTGTTAAAAGCTCTAGACATTCTATTCTGATAAAGTTGTTCGTTACACATTGTGTTCATCCTCTTTCCATCGATAAGGGACAATTGTTCATAGTGGCTCCTTATCCCTCTGCATCGCTGAGTTCAACTTCATGTATGATTCTTACGGAGGGAATCTCCACCTTGGTTGGGATAACAACCTCGGTACCATAAACCAGCATGTAAGGAGTTGCCTTGGTTGATGTGCCAACCATAGTGTGGTATCTCAATAAAGCAAAAAGTAACTTCTCATGCCATTGTTTGTGGCTCTCTACAATTTTCCTTAGTGTCTTTTTGATATTTTTGTTGGCGGCTTCTACGGCTCCATTAATCTGAGGTCTGTAGGCTGTGGAATTCTTGTGCTTGATTTTGAATGTTTCACACATAGCTTTCATCATATCACTATTGAGATTGGCGGCATTATCAGTAATAATGGATTCGGGAACACCGAATCAGCAAACAATTCGATCTTTGTCAAAATCTGCGACAACTTTATTGGTTACAACTCTGTAAGATGCAACCTCTACCCACTTTGTGAAGTAATCAATGTCAACCAGAATAATACTGTGTCCGTTTTAAGCAGGAGTTCGATCGAACCAATAAGATCTATCCCCCAGGCGGCAAATAACCAAGATGAGCTTGTTGCATTGAGCTTATTTGGTGGCAGTTTTATCATATCTGCATGTACTTTACACTGAAAGCACTTGCGGACATACTGGATGTAATCCATCTGTATTGTCATCAAAAATTAACCCACTCTGAGTATCTTCTTAGCCAAGACAAAACAGTTCATGTAAGGGCCACAGGTCCCGGCATGCACATCTTCAAGTTTGCTCCGTTGTGGAAGAAGTGATTTGACTATCTTTGGAGAGTGCGTTTCTGAGTATGATTTTCATGCTCCGGGTATTCTCCTTTCGATAAGTACTCCTTGATATCATGGAACCAATGATTTACATCCGTTTCTTCTTCAACATGAGCATAATATGCCGGCTGATTATGGATTTTTACTGGAATGGGATCGATATAATTCTAATCTTGATGTTGTATCATAGATGACAAATGGACAATGTGTTGGAAAACTCATTTTGAATTCTGGGCACATATCAGAATTCTATCTTCGTGAACCCCTTTCTCAACTCCCGCACATGATGCAGATATGGCAATATCTTGGGATTCTTGGTGGTCCATTCTCCTTGTACCTGGTGCAAAAGCAAATTTGAATCACTGATCACTAGCAGCTTCTAAATGTTCATGTCGATTACAATGTTGAGTCCTAGTATGCAGGCTTCATATTCTGCCATATTGTTGGTGCAAAGAAATCTAAGTTTAGCATATACCAGATAATGCCGACCCATTTGTGATATCAAAATTGCTCCAATGCCGACTCCTTTGAAATTTGCAGCTCCATCGAAGAGCATCTTCCAACCGTCATATTCTTCTGTAATGTCTTTCCGTACGAGTGACACTTCTTCATCAGGAAAATATGTTTTCAAAGGCTCGTATGCTCCTCCTACCGGATTTTCAGCAAGGTGATCTGCCAACGCTTGTCCCTTGACTGCCTTTTGAGTTACATGGACGATATTAAACTCACTTAGTAGTATCTTCCACTTAGACAACTTCCCGATCGGCATGGGTTTCTAGAATATATACTTCAGAGGGTCCATCCTAGATATGATATATATAGAGTGTGCACAGAAGTAGTGCCTCAATTTCTGAGCTGTCCTGGTCAAAGCAAAGCAAGTGCATTCCATCAGAGAGTATTGTGCTTCGTAAGGTGTGAATTTATTAATTAGGCAGTATATGGCTTGCTCCTTTCTCAATGTCTCATCATGTTGACCCATAGCACATCTGAAGGCTCCATCTAATATAGATAGATGAAGTAGCAAAGGCCATCCCAGCTCTAGTGGGACCAGAACTGGTGGTGTGGATAGGTACTCCTTGATCTTATCAAAGGCTTTCTGATAATCCTTGGTCCAGCTTATTTCGGCATCTTTTCTTAGCATCTTGAAGATGAGTTCACATATGAATGTGGATTGTGCTATGAAGCGACTGATCTAGTTGAGACGTCCTAAGAAGCTCATCACGTCCCTTTTGCTATTAGGCGGTAGTAACTCCTGAATAGCCTTGATTTTAGATGGATCCATCTCGATCCCTCGACAACTAACTATGAATCCCAATAACTTTCTTGCGGGAACCCCAAATGTGTTAGATCATATTTTAATGATGCAATTAATCTACATGTGCAGGAGTTCAAAGAAATAAAGAAGGACTATTGAAATGGCTGTGTCGAACAAGGAAGGAAATCACTCATAAGGGAAGTTACCTGAATAACGCACGGGATACAAGGAAAGATACAAATCTACATCAACAAATAAGGAATAGCTTTGTGAATCTGGGAAATCAAATCAGCCATAACGAAGTGAAGATTTGAAGTAATCTGTGATTGACGAAATCATAGGAGAACAATAAAGGCTAGAAGATTCGGACAGTGGTCAAGTTTGGAAGGTCCAACAATCAAGGAGAAATCATGTTGAATCCATTATCTGTCGAAGGAAAAGATATCAAGAGAAGCAATGGATC
The DNA here is from genome assembly GCA_026770625.1 of Nicotiana glauca. Taxonomy (NCBI): domain Eukaryota; kingdom Viridiplantae; phylum Streptophyta; class Magnoliopsida; order Solanales; family Solanaceae; genus Nicotiana; species Nicotiana glauca. The sequence continues at coordinate 65,004 of MU702092.1, read as the reverse complement.
GTACCTTATTCTTGGAAATAGTCAATTCTTTCCAAGGATTAAAACCCTTGGGTTGACAAGCCTTCACCATTCTCCTTTGTATAAATTTTTGTGTAAAACAATCCTTAGATATACTTTGATCGAACCGAAATAACTCTCTTCATTCTACTGCAAACAAGTATAGTAGCCTACATAGATCTGTTGTGTAATAAGTCAGGGATAGAAAGAGGGCATACCATTGGTGAGGCATTGTATCAAACGAGTGATAGAGAATCTGAGCGATACACATCATACCTGTACTCGAAACAAAACTCATTTGCTTGAAGAGAAATCCCTTGCAACCCAAGGGGACTGGATTAGGATTCACATTGAATCTGAACCAGTGTAAAATTCCTTATGTCTTTAATTTCTGCATTTACTTTCTACATATTACCTCAAACTATTATATCTGCAAGATTGCCATATTGAGTTGACTACTAAAAGTTTTAATTCAAATCAGTAACGATTAATTTTAGTTATTGACAATTCCCCCCCCCCCCCCTGTACTTTTAATTGGTATCAGAGCTTGGTTCACACTTTTTGTTTTCTGCTTAACAGCTTGTGAGAAAAAGATCATGGCAAATCGGGTTATCATAGGAGTTCTCTTCCAGGAAGGAACTTCACAAGTAATACGACCTTACTTTAATGGACAACATTTCTCCCACTGGAAAATCCGAATGGAAATCTTTAACAAGGGATACGACGTCAAACTATGGAGAGTTATCAAGAAGGAAAATTACCCACTGCCTGCCAGCACTCCACCACTCGCTGACCCTGATGATATAGACTCATACTCGAAGGAGCAGCTGGAAGCTGTACAAATAAACAACAATGAAAGAAATCTACTTCACAATGCAATAAGTGGTGAAGAATATGAGAAAATATCTAGTTGTGATACAGCCAAAGAGATGTGGGACAAACTTGAGGTTACCTATGAAGGTACAAGCAATGTAAAGAAAACTTACATCAATATACTAGTTCACGACTATGAACTATTCTCAATGAAGGAAGGAGAATCAATCGAAGAAATATTTGCCAGGTTCAGTAAGATAATCAGTGACTTAAAAGCTTTTGGAAAACCATACACCAATGGCGAACAGGTTAGGAAAATTCTCAGAAGTCAACCAACCACTTGGCAGACTAAAGTTGTCACTCTGGAATCCCAAGATCTTAACAAGTTATCATATGATGAACTATGAGGAGAGCTCATTTCTTTCGAAAGAACACACCTGATTAAGACAAATCAAGAGGAGAAAAAGAAAATTGTGGCATTCAAAACCACTACTGAATCGACTGAAAATGAAGTTGATGATCCTGAAGCTCTACAAGAAGAAATTGCTATGATGTATAGAAACATGGATGGATTGATGAGAAGATATAGAAATACAAGGAAAGGAAGATTTCCACCAAGAAGATCTAGGAAATACAACGAACAAGATAAGAATGATGGAAAATGCTACGAATGTGGAAAATTTGGGCATATCCAAGCAGAATGTCCAGAACTGAAAAGGAAGATCTCTAGAGGATTCAACAAGAACAAATCATTTGGAAGCTGGATCGATGAGGATGACTCAAACCATGAAGAAATAGCAAACCTATACTTCATGACAATTCTAGAAAATGAGATTAACAAAACTTCAGGATGCTGGACAGATGAAGATGATTCAGACAATGAAAACTTTTTATGGCAAAAGGAGAAACTAGCGAGGTAAGATCTTATGACTGTGAAAGATATAATGAATTGCAGGATATTCTTGATTCCACCTTAAAAGAGTCTCAAAAAATGATGAAAGAGCTGAAGAGACTTACTATGGAAATCAAAGACTGGAAACTCAAACTTGAAGTATGTGAAATTAAAAAGGATGTACTTCAAGAGGAGTTTGAGGAATTGCAAATGCAGCTTAACAGCTTGCGCAAATCCACCAGTCACAGTTCTATTAGGTCAAACTAGATGACTTACAAGTCAATCTAAAAAGAACCAATCATTAATAAATCGACAAGTCGGTCGGACCAGTCGACTTACAAGTCAACTGGAAAGGAATCAGCTAATCTCATAATAGCTAGTTCCAACACTTATGGAAGACCTAAAAATAGGTCTGAGGCTAAATGTCATTACTGTAACAAAAGTGGGCATAAATATTCTGGTTGTCATTTTCGTAAATCTCATATGTCTGCATGGGTTCGGAAACCTAATAATTCTGAACCCAGTAACACTAACTCACCAGGACCCAAGCAAACTTGGGTACCTAAAAGAAAGTAATAATTCTGTTTCACAGGAACACCATAGAGTAAGTCGCAAAGGAAAATGGTATCTAGATAGTGCATGTTCCAGTCACATGACAGGTGACAAAAACCTTTTCAAGAAGGTTACAAATATTGATGGAGAAAGCGTCAAATTTGGAGATGATTCAAGAGGCAAAATAGTTGGCACTGGAACTATTCCCTTTAACAACAACTGTGACATTACTGAGGTATATCTTGTCGATGGACTAAACTACAATCTTCTCATTATAAGTCAACTCTGTTACTCAGCATATGAGGTAAAATTTAAGAGAACGGGTTGTGCCATCGAAGACGAATCAGGTAAAATAATTCTTCCTGGAAAAAGGCACGAAAATGTTTACATACTTGATGGATTCGAAAATATAGATGGTAACATTTGCCTAACTTCTATATCTGATGATCCCTGGTTGTGGCATAGAAGACTAGGTCATGCCAACATGCATTTGATTGAAAAATTATCCAAACATGATTTAGTTATTGGATTACCTAAACTGAATTTCTCTAGAACTCATATTTGTGATGCATGTCAGATGGGTAAGAAAACTAGAAACTCTTTCAAAAACAAATACATGTTGTCTACTTCAAAACCTATGCAATTACTTCATATGGATTTATTTGGACCTACTAGAACTGCTAGCATAGGAGGCAAGAAATATGCATTTGTTATTGTTGATGACTTTTCACGTTTTACTTGGGTGATTTTTCTGTCTCATAAAGATGAATCCTTAAGAAATTTTGAAGTTTTCAGAAAAAGGATAGACAGAGAAAAGGGCTATCTGAACTCAAAAATCCAAAGTGATCATGGAGGCGAGTTTGAAAGTAAAGCATTTGAAAACTTCTGTAACGATCAAGGTTACACCCACAATTTCTCCGCACCACGCTCACCACAGCAAAATGAAATTGTGGAAAGAATGAACAGAACTCTTCAAGACATGGCAAGAACCATGTTGTTAGAACATTCACTCCCAAATCATTTCTGGGCTGAAGGTGTGAGTACGACATGTCACATTCTCAACCGTTGTCTTATAAGGACTATTCTGAAAAGACTCCCTATGAACTCTGGAAAGGTAAACGTCCTAATATCAGTTATTTTTATCCATTTTGAAGTAAGTGCTTCATTCATAACAACGGTAAGGAAAATCTTGGAAAATTTGATCCAAGAAGTGACGAAAGTATTTTTCTTGGTTATTCATTAAATAGCATATCATTTAGGGTTTATAATAAACGTACTCTATGCATAGAAGAATCTGTTCATGTTATATTCGATGAAAATAATCCCTTGGCCGAGAAAGAAACTAATATATGTGATGAAGATCAAACTCAAAAAGCTCAAGATAAGGGAAAATCACAAGAGTTGATTAATACCGCAGATGTGATTGAGTCAACTGAACAATCCAGCAACAACTCTCCTGAACAACATACAGAGTCAACTACAAACACTATCTGACTAAATGAATGGAGGAGCGAACTTGAATATCCACAGAAATATATCTTAGGGGATCCAAACGAAGGAATAAAAACCAGGGCTGTCATAAAAAAGAAAGCAAATATTTCCTTGATATCTCAAATAAGCCCAAAAAGGTCGAAGAAGAATTAAAGGATTCATGCAAGAGGAACTAGATCAATTCAGCAAGAATCAAGTATGAAAGTTAATACCCAAACCTGATAACGTATCTGTTATTGGAAAAAAATGGGTATTTAGAAATAAATTGAACGAATAGGGACAAGTCATAAGGAACAAGGCCAGAGTAGTTGCTCAAGGCTATTCATAACAAGAAGGAGTCGACTATGATGAAACCTTTGCCCCAGTAGCTCGACTGGAGTCTATACGAATCCTGCTGGTCTACGCATCATTTAAAGGATTTAGGTTGTTTCAAATGGATGTAAAAGTGCTTTTCTGGATGGATTCATTGAAGAAGAATTTTTTTTAAAACAACCTCCAGGTTTTGAAGACTCAAAATTCCCATATCATGTGTACAAGCTTACTAAGGCCCTATATGGACTGAAACAGGCTCCAAGTTCCAGGTATGACAGGTTAAGTACTTTCCTGGTTGATCATGGGTTTACCAGAGGTAAAATTGATACTACTCTATTCATTAAACGATCAACAGAATGTAATCTTATCATTCAAATTTATGTTGATAACATTATATTTGGTAGTGCTAACTCTCTTATGTGCAAGGAATTTGCAAACCTCCTGCAAAGCGAATTCATAATGAGCATGATGGGTGTACTCACATTTTTCCTTCGGCTTCAAATTCGTCAAACCGAAGAAGGAACCTTCATTTGTCATACCAAATATACAAAGGAACTAATCCAAAAATTTGGCATGAGCAACGTAAAATCAATTGGCACTTATATGAGTCCGGCTACAAATTTGGATAAGGATGAACATGGTACTCCAGTTGATGAAACCAAATACAGAGGAATGATTGGATCACTACTGTATCTAACTGCAAGTTGACCAGATACTATGTTAAGCATTTGTAAATGTGCCAGGTTTCAGTCAGCTCCCAAGGAGTCACATCTGACTGCTGTAAAAAGAATTATTCGATATCTTATTGGCACAGTGTCTCATGGATTATGGTATCCTCGCTCTAACTCCTTTAAATTAGAAGGTTTCTTAGATGCAGATTTAGCAAGTGATAAGGAAGATAGGAAGAGCACGAGTGGCACTTGCCAACTACTAGGAAAGGCTTTAATATCCTGGAACGGTAAAAAGCAAGCATCAGTCGCCTTATCGACTATTGAAGCTGAGTATATTGTCATTGGTCAATGTTGTGCACAACTCCTGTAGATGTCTCGTCAATTGGGTGACTATGAACTTTCCTTTAAACCTATACAAATCTTTTGTCATAATTCAAGTGCAATTTGTCTTTCTTAAAATCCTGTGCATCACTCTAGAGCAAATCATATAGACATTAAGCATCATTTTATTAGAGATCATGTTCTTAAGGGTGACATAAAATTAGCCTTTGTTGGCACTGCTGCCCAATTAGCTGATATTTTTACTAAACCTTTGTTGGAAGAAAGATTTTGCTCTTTGAGAAAATTACTTGGTATAATCTGTTTTTCAAAAAACTCTTAGGACCAAATTGCTCTTTTTCAGTGGTTAATTATGCTTTGAGTTTCTTCCCTCTCTTTTTATTCTGTTTCACATCAGTTCGCAGTCGAAGATGGAAAACCAATCATCACATCGCTTCAACTGACACCCTTTTCCTTTTCTGTACCCAACCGTCAAATGTTTTTACTTTAAGTTAAGCCTTTTCGGGTCACTCTCATCTCCACCCTATCTCTCTTTAATTTGTAAAAACCCTCTCTTCTCTCATGGCAAAACCCCCTAAAACCCCCTAAAAACCCCTCCGCTTCCACCAGAAAAAGCACTCGCTCTAAGGTAAAACCCTCTTCAACGCCTCCTAAGCAAGTAGACCTAGGGTCTGATCTTTCTGAGGGCTTCGCCTCTTCTCAAAGAGCATTTTCTAAACACTCTCATCTCTTAGGAGAAAAAGCCTCTGGTAAGCATCCCATGGAGGATCCTCCTGTCTCTTCCACTCCAAAGAAATTAAAATTTGATTTCTCTACTTCCCTCCATTCCGACCTAAATTGTTGGGAAACCCCAAATAGGGACTTTTTCATCTGTCTCAAGGATAAACCCATCGAACATGGAAGAGTTGTTGATCTTGATGATATGGAGGCTCTCAACTGTAAGGTAAAGGATCTATTTGTGTACCAAGGGTGGGAAAATTTTCTCTCTATTTCTCCGCCTAAAGTTTATGAGCCCTTAGTCCGTATGTTTTACGCTAATCTTCGCTCTAGTAAACCTTATAAGCTTGAAACTCTTGTTCTGGGTAAATGCATTATTCTTGACTATGCCCTGTTTAATTCTATTTTTCTCTGTCGTTGCACTGGTTTCCCCACTCTCTTTAAAAATGTTTGGCCTGAGGACTTTGAAATATCCTTTGACTAGGACAAACAGTGCATTGCTAAAAATCCCTCTGAAACCCTTCCCAACCAATTGGGGCCTAGTGATGTAAGCTTTGAAACTCGGGTTCTCGCCCACATTGTTGCAACCACTCTTCTCCCCAAAACTAGTTCCTACTCCACTTTCTCTCAAAGGGACACCTTCTTTGTCTATTGTCTCATCACCAAACTCAAACTCAAGCTGTCCTTCTGGGACATAAATTTTATGATTGAGAGTGCTGAAGATCCCACCAGTTTACTTTTTGGTATGGCCATCACCCATATTCTAGAAGCTCATCAAATTCCGCTTTCTGATTACCCCTTTGTTCCTGTTTCCAAGTCCTACAATTCTAGAGCTTTCTCTAGTATGGGGTATGTGAGTGTCAAGGGTGCCTGAGTTAAGAAGGGTGAGAGTGAAGCAAAACAGAACCCTATGGAATCCATGTCGTCATCTGTTGTTCTGCCCCCTCTCATTAGTTTCGACCTAAGTGAGAAGCTAATCTCCATTGACTCCCAACTCTTAGATATCAAGACTCTCATTTCCGCTACTCAGTCGATTATGGGTGCTATCCATTCTATTTCAAAGGAAACTGGGTCTGATATGTCTAAAATCAGAGTGGTTGTGCAAAAGGTATGTGAGAATGCGGTTAAAGCCTTCAAGGAGGTCCACGACAGGTTAGATGGATTGAGCACTGCTACAAACACCAGCTTTGAACAGTTGAAGGAGGCGATCTACAACACTTTTACTTACTTCCTGCGTCGCTAGTGTGGATGTGTTTTACAGACAAATTTTGTTTCAAACTTGTTTTGGCTTTGTTTTGGGCTGTGCCCTTGGATGTTTTTTTCTTTTCCTCTGTGGATAGTACTATTTTTTTGCCTGCTAATCCCTCTTTGCTGATGTAAAAAGGGGGAGAATATATATCTCTTGGGTCTATTATATGTCCAGGTTCAAGTCGACTATGCTACATGAATAGATAGTACTCTTTATTCTATTGTATGTGCAAGTTCCATTCGACTATGCTATATGCATAGAAAATACTCTTCATTATATTGTATGTGCAGGTTCCAGTCGACTATGTTACATGCATAGACAGTATTCTTTATTCCTTGAATAGATTAAGTCGACTATGCTACATGTCTAGAAGTACTATACAGGTACGAGTCGACTGCAAACATTGAGGGGGAGATTAAATCTAGTTGACTACACACATTGAGGGGGAGCCAAGTCGACCAGTAACAAACAGGGAAGTCAACTGTTGTTTATTTCTTTACAACTACGTATATTATTTTGCCATCATCAAAAAGGGGGAGATTGTTAGATCATATTTTAATGATGCAATTAATATACATGTGCAGGAGTTCAAAGAAATACAGAAGAACTATTGAAATGGCTGTGTCGAACAAGGAAGTAAATCACTCATAAGGGAAGTTACCTGAATAACGCACGGGGTACAAGGAAAGCTACAAATCTACATCAGCAACTTAGGATTAGCTCCGTGAATTTGGGAAATCAAATTAGCCATAACGAAGTGAAGATTCGAAGTAATCTGTGATTGATGAAATCACAGGAGAATAATAAAGGCTAGACGATTCGGACAGTGGTCAAGTTTGGAAGGTCCAACAATCAAGGAGAAATCATGTTGAATCCATTATCTGTCGAAGGAAAAGATATCAAGAGAAGCAACAGCTAGTACCTTATTCTTGGAAAGAATCAATTCTTTCCAAGGATCAAAACCCTTAGGTTGACAAGCCTTCACCCTTATCCTTTGTATAAATTTACTGTGTAACACCATCCTTAGGTATACTTTGATCGAACCAAAATAACTCTCTTCATTCTACTGCAAACAAGCATAGTAGCCTACATAGATCTGCTGTGTAATAAGTCAGGGATAGAAAGAGGGCATACCGCTGGTGACGCACTGTATCAAACGAGTGCTAGAGAATCTGAGCAATACACACCATACCTGTACTCGAAAGAAAACTCAATTTCTTGAAGACAAATCCCTTGCAACCCAAGGGGACTGGATTAGGATTCACATTGAATCCGAACCAGTATAAAATTCCTGGTGTCTTTAATTTCTGCATTTAATTTCTGCGTATTACCTCAAACTATTATATCTGTAAGATTGACATATTTAGTTGACTACTAAAGGTTTTAAATCAACTCAGTAACGATTAATTTTAATTATTGACAATTCACCCCCTCTTGTACTTTCAGAATGCACACATTGAGGGGTTCAGTTTCAAGTTGTACCTCCTTAGTCTATCAAAGAACTTATTCAAGTCTTTTATGTGATTTGTGGCCCACTTGGACTTGATAGTGACATTGTCCACATACTCCTCTATTTCTTTGTGTATCATATAGTGGAAGATGGTTGTCCTGGCTCTCATGTAAGTGGCCCTAGCATTCTTCAGACCGAATGACATCATCTTGTAACAGTACACACCCCACAGTGTGATGAAAGCTATCTTCTCTGCATCTTCTTCATCCATCCAAATCTGGTGATAACCCGCAAAGCAATCTACAAAGGATTGGAGTTCATTGTTGGTGCAATTATCGATCAGGATGCGTATATTTGTCAGTGGGAAGTCGTCCTTGGGACTTGCTCTATTTAAATTCCGATAGTCAACACATACTCAAACCTTCACATCCTTCTTTGGAATTGGCACAATGTGAGCTAACCTGGTTGGGTATTCAACCACCCTGAGAACTTTGGCTTGATCTGTTTGGTAACTTCCTCCTAGATTTTCAGGCTCATGTCTTATTTGAACTTTCTGAGTTTCTGCTTGACTGGCTGACGCATGGGATTGATAAGCAGCTTGTTAGCCACTATGTATGTGCTCAAACCGGTCATGTCATCATATGACCACATGAAAATGTCCTCATACTCTTTTAGGAACCGAATGTACTCTTCCTTCTCTGTTGGTGACAAGTAAATGTTGATGCGAGTCTCTTTGACGGCCTCGGCATCTCCCAATTTACTACCTCAGTCTCATCCATATATTGGACTTAGGATTATTCTCAAAATTTTCAGCCTCCCTGATAGTTTCCTCGGGTATCTCATCTTCTTTATCTGTATTAGTGTTCTTGTGTTGCGTTGCCTCATTACATGTCACAGTCACTGATTCATTAGGAAAATTAATGATAATGTTGTAGAAAGGAAACATGTGAAGATAGTAGTGAATAATAAGGAGCTAATGCATTTGATTAAAACTAAAAAATCTTCCAAAGTACAGCGTGATGAATCGAGCATTTATTTTGAAACAAGTAAAGCTTAAAACAAAATTACGGGAAATCTTAAATGCCTAGAATAGCTATAGAAGTAAATTCTGACAAGCTACCCAGGGACTCAACAGGCTCGGGATGGTGTGGCGTTCCAGTTCCTAAAAACAGCTCCCTTCTTCATGATTAAATAGTGAGGACTTCTTCCTCCTCCTCCTCAATTATCGCACTGCCGTCCATTTCTTTATTTTTCAAGAACAAATTCTTCAACCCAGCTAGTGCTTCCTCTTCTGCGGTCCCCCATATCGTATTAACTTGGTGAAAAGCTTGTTCCAAATATGGAATTGGCTGCTCAAGAGGGTAGTATGGTCCACGCTATAGAGGCAACCAATTTCTATACTCTTGTCATGTGTACTGGTACTCGAGCCCAAAGGTGGTACCATGATTTGTCAGCTGTATCGGCATAGTGATACCTTAAAGGTTCTTTCCTAACCCTTTCCGGGTTCATATCCAGACCATGCCAATATGCTTTCTACTTTACCACTCCACCATTTATCTCTCCTGAAGGCGTTGACCCGTTCAATATGATGATAGGTTTCTCCTCCTATTCTTCTTCTATGTCCAATGGGCGGGATAGTTTGACTAGTATAAATGGGGTTACTTCCATCCCCATGAATGATTACCTCTTCATTGTTCCATTTAAACTACACGACTTGATGTAGTGTGGAAGGCACGGTTCCAGCAGCATTGTAACACCCTGGAAATTTTTTTTAAGTACTTAAACGCTTTTTAAAAAGTTGATGTGCGTTAATTATATTATTTTATTTGAAAATGAGAACTATTAATATGATAGATATCAATTGGATATGATAGTAAGTGTACGAGTCATATTATAAGTGATTTGGGGTCTAAGAAGAGGCCTAAGTCCAAGCCAAGTTGAAAATTTTCATTTTAGAAGAAAGTTTCAAATGAGCACGCACAAGGACAAACTTTGCAGGAACATATCTACATATATATATATATATATAAGGATTTATTTGATGCAAAACCTATCAAACAAAATATCTTCGAGTGTAGTTTCTAAAGCATCAAACTGTTCGTCATTTGGACATTTCTACAAGATGTTATGGCAAAATTACCAAACAATGCCGAACATTGTACTACCGCGCCGCCCCACGTGACGCCCGGCGCGCCGCGCCTGTAGGGAATTCTAGAATGATCCAAAATTTTTCCAGACACATTTTGCACAGCCGCTCCATTCCCCGCGGTGGCCCACGTGCCGCGGCTGTACAAAAATGGGTTTTGAAGACTCGAACCCCATTTTATTTAACACATTTGGGGTTCATTATTTTGGGGATTTCTGGAGCTTTTAGAGAGAGGAGAGAGCATATATAGAGGGAGGAAGAATCTCAAGTGCCTTATTCATTAAAAATCTCTTCAAAGCCTTGAAATCCAACAAGAAATCGTTCAAGTTCTTCATCAAAGAGGTAAGGTTCTATACCCTAGTCTTCAATTTCGTTTTTGGATGATCGTTGAGCAAGAATTCATGGGAAAACTTAAGATAAGTCACTTTTAGTCATGGCTAGTCAATAATATGGGATTATCATCAAATATCTCATCTAGATTACTTGTTATTTGGGTGAAATCCAAAGGTTTGGGACTAGAGATTTGGAAATTTGATTTGAGGATTTTGAGGTCGAGTCGATGTCAAAATTTGGTAAAATTTGTATGGTTGGACTCATGGTCAGATCGACATTCATATTCTACAACTTTCATCGAGTTCTGAGACGTGGGCCCCATGGATGGTTTTGATTTAAATTTTGGATTTTGTTGGATAATTAGTAATTTATACAGAAATGATTCCTATACGTTGTATTTACTTATTCAAATTAATTGTGGCTAGATTCGAGGCTTAAAGAGGACGATTTGCGAGGAAAATACATAGCAGCATAAAAGAATTACGCGGTTTGAGATAAGAAACACTTTTAAACTCAGTGTTGAGGGTATAAAACCCCAAATTATGTGCCATGTAATTAGTGTTGATGTTACGCGCATGCTAGGTGACGGGCGCGTGGGCGTGCACCCTGTAAATTATGACTCTGTTATTTCCATGGCACTGAATAATGGCCCCTTTTTATTGATATCTGCGTTTTCACCGTGTGATGAAATGAATGTGTTGTACGTCATGCTAAATATCATGTTTAGACTTTGTGCTTATATTTTTTGGACCCATAGTGGTTGTTCTTGCCATGATCTCATTGAATTCATTGATATTTCATGCTCAGTCATACACGTACATTCATATCATATCTCAATCTCTATTGTCAATTATTGATACATTATATCATCATTTTTGGGCAGAATTTCATGACATGTTGAGCCCGAGAGACTGGCGAGAGTGATGAGTGAGTGAGGCTGAAGGCCTAATTGTGAGAATGATTATGGGATCGGGCTGCACGCCGCAGCATGTTGTTACTGATTTATGATTTAGTGAGGCTGAGGGCCTAATTGATTTATGCACGAGATGGCTTGTTATAGCACTTGGGCTGAAGGAGCCCTTCCAGAGTCTGTACACATCCCCAGTGAGCGCAGGTACCTACTGAGTGCGAGTGCCGAGCACGAGGGCCGAGTGACTTGGAAGGATTGAGTGACTGTGAGGCATGAGTGACTGGGAGGATTGAGTGACTGGGAGGACTGAGTCACTGAGAGGGTTGAGTGACAGGGAGGATGGAGTGAATTAATAATCTGAGAGTATGCATATGGTTTTATCACTATTTTGCATTGCATTGACATGCACATTGACATCTAGGCATAGGCATGTACTTTCTTCATGCCATTCAAAAAATAAAATCTCCTTTTACGGAAGAAATGTTTATGGGAAAAATCATACTTTTAAGACTTATTCGTATTTTGGTGATTTTAGTGAAAAGAATTGAGTTTCACTATTATACATAAAATGAACATTTTTTGGGGAACTGTGAACAAGCTGAGCATTTATTATTGAGATATTCCCCTTGATGCTTTAATTATATTGTTATGAGATGTTACTGAATATTGGTGTGGACTCTGACCTTGGTACAAGCTCGTCACTACTTTCAACCTAAGGTTTGGTTTGTTAATTTTTGATTAAATGGGTTCGGTTGTAATCATACTGCACTTCTTGCACATTGCATGCAGATTTTGGATGTCGATGTTGCTGTGTTCGATGGGAGCTAAATTTGAAGATGTACCTATGTTTCGGTTGTGGCTGGCTCTTGTTCATGGTCGTCGTAGATTTACAAAACTCTGTTTATGTATTTTTCAAATAGAAGATGTATTTACTTCATATTAGCTTAGTAAACTCTATCTTAGAAGCTCATGATTTGCACTACCAGTCCTTGGGGATTGTATTAGAATTTGTTAAATATTTATTAAATCAAATTGTGGTTATCTGGCTTACCTAGAAGCTGAGGTTAGGTGCCATCACGACTAGTTGGATTTTGGATCGTGACAAATTGGCATCAGATCACTAGGTTGTTAGGTTATACAAGTCATGAGCAAGTGTCTAGTAGAGTCTTGCGGATCGGTATGTTGACGTCCATACTTATCTTCGAGAGGCTACAGGGCATTTAGGATGTACTTTTCATCTTTCTTTCCTTATCGTGCGACATTTATTCAGCATTACAACTCGTTGAATTCCTTTCACATATTCGTATGCATACATGAGCGCTTGGTATCAAATGTACATTGTCAGCTTGCGATTCTACGAACACGATTCGAGATGTGTATTCTATTTTTTGATAATGGAAAAATGTGGAGGACTTGAGGTCGGCTTTCGATCATAACTTTGGCTCGGTAGCTTCAGTGGTGTAAAATTGTACATTTGAACTTATGTGTCCAGTATTGTCCTTATTCGTTGAAATTTGTGGCTCGATGAGCGGTTAAATGGCTATATTATGAGTATGAGGTGAATGCGGGATGTGTTCAAATGGTTTGGTTGTGATGAAAGGAGTTGCTTGAAATTCCTTTATTGACTTATCGTCTTGGGTTATGGGTATTGTGAATTATTGAATGTTTTTATCTATGGCTCTGAGCTAAGTGGAGGAGCCTGCTATTGACAATTCAATTTTATGGCTTTATGTTGGATTTAGGTTTTGGTTCGAGGCATACTTGTGGGTTAGTTATGACTTATGAAGGATGAGATCGAGAAAGGCTAGAATAATGAAATTTCTGAATACGGGTCATATTGCGCTTATGAATATATGAAAATCATGGAAGGACTAAGTTGTTCATTACAAAAAATGTAGTGCACCTGGAATAAAATTCGACCAGTGGTGTTAAGGTAGAGTTACTTCTTTGAGTGTTGTAGTGCTAATGGGACGTGTTTCATTTGCCCTGCTGGGCGGTGAAATTTAGATTTGAGTAGAGTAAATGACTCTTGAGACTGTTCTGATGGATTCAAAAATGTATATGTAGCAATCAAAAAAATTTCGGATTTGTATACCGCTAGAATCAGTTATTTACATTGAATGGTATCAAAACTCACGGTACTTCTGTATGACTATGGATTTTGTATTCCAGTATAAGGGAGGCTAAAGAATGAGTTTAAATTTACCTAAGGTACTCTCAGAATGGACGTTTCAGTTGTGGTACATACGGGGATGCTTAAGAATAATACATTGTCTTATGGGCCTTAGGGTCGTGTGGTTTTATGCTGGGAACTCTAGTAGTAAGCTTCGGGTAACGTTCATGATGTATGTCAAGTAAGAGTTTCGACATGAGGGTAATTTGGAAGGGAATCAAAGAAATAAAATAGCTCGGTAGTTAGTTGGATTAACACGATAATGAATATAATCGGTTCTTTTCTATAATAATGATGTGGTGATTCTTTACAAATATTTTGGTGGCAATATTCTTGGGTTTTGTAACCTATGTGGATTGTTCGAGTTAGAGGAATTCATTTTTGATATCTTCATTATATGCAAACAGATTTTAAAGTATTTGAACCATATATTTTGAGCCGGTTATTTGTTACCGGTTTTAGAAACACATACTCTATTGTGATTTCCTCTTGGAAAGGAGTACATGGAAGATTTTTAACTAATTGGGTATGTATTCTACTTGTGACTTAGAGTTGATATGAAATGCTCATACTTTTCGTGTCATGGTCTAATAGGGATGGTGTGTCATATGGATATTTAAATTATTTCTATGTCCCACGGAAGAATTTTTAAAGTATTCCTAGGCGGATAATTGTGCATGAAGGATGTTTTAGTCATTTGAGTCCTGTAGTTGGGATCAATTACGGTGATTCATGTGTTCTATGAATTTAGAGACTAGGAGTTCCGAGAAGTATAATATTTCAGGATTTGCGGCATATTTGATTTGAGTATTTTATTTAAACTCAGTGGAACCACTAGTTGCATTAATTGATGGTGATAACTATACGCTATGATTGCGCATATATGTGAGATTTTAATCGATGTGCAAGCACCAGGGAAACTATCCATGCTCGGAAAGATGCTTATGCTATGATATTCCTAGAGTGGACTGTTGAGCTTAAATGTATAATATTTATCGTATATGTAACTTTGTTGAGAACCATCTGGGCTATACTTGAGGTTACAAAGAGGCTAATATCTAGCGCAAACTTGGTAGTTGCTAATTATGCTTTAACAATGCATGAGCTATTTAAGCTGTGATTGAGGCTACAAAGGAGTTAAACTCCTTGAATGAACTTGATAAATGCATCAGTCATAAAAGATTTTCGATTTGAGCTATGAAAATATACTGCGTACATGCCTACACTTTAGCATGACATTTATACCAGTCTAGGAATGTGAAAATCTTATCTCACTCATCACATATATATACCTATTAAATGTTCCCGTATAATATATTTGGACTAGAGTTCTGTGACTATGCCAGGCAGATGATGTTATTGACACGTGAGTTTTTCTTGCAGATCCATATGTTAATATTATTGGCACGAGAGTTGTCTATGCGGGATTTAATGTTAGCATGTGAGTCGTCCATGCGGTGTGCGAAAATTTGTTTCCTTGATTATTTATCTAATTAATTGTTTCTTTCCTTGACATGCTATGATATTGTCTGATTAGGGAAATTTGAGAAAAATTATGTATATGCACACACATATGTTCTTCTCATGGAATTTGATGAGTTGGTTTCAAATAATGTTCTGTGCCGAAAGGGGCAGTATTACAATGAGATAGATAACAAATTAATAGTTTTGGTTAGTGATATAGGGTCATTATACCTAGAATGAGTACTATGGAATTTGATTACGGTAAATTTGGGAGAATAATATCGGCAGTGTATGAAGATATTTGGAACAAGATTTTATGAAAAATGGGGTATAATACTAATACTTGGTTGGGTTTGAGTAGTTACTGTGATCGACAATGGGGTTGTGAGTATGCGAGTTGCGTAGTATATTGTCTAATTATATTTGGGGTTCATGGTTAAAGCTTAATACAACTTGCTCAAATTTATACAGTGTGTATATGTGAAATTCGAGTCTTTAAAAGAAATTTTTGGACGTTGGAAATTGGATTCCAAGGTTTATGGGCTAAGGCTAAACTAGTACTTTTCAGTTATGTGGAGTCTTTAGGCCTATATGGAATAGGGTGACACGGGATTACCCTCGAGTATGCATTCTTGATCAAGTGAATTAGTTATTTGACGGTTCCAACATATCAAAGATGAAGCATTACCCCGTAATCCAATATATGGGATATGAAAATTTATGGTCATTTTTGTACTAGAACACCTTCGAATAATCCTTGGAGGTCGCCAAAGGTTTAGTATGGGTGTTCAGCGTAGAGATCTAAATTTTAAGAAAATGAATGAGTTATTCTCAATATTTTATCCATTGGGATGTTATATGAATTTCTAATAAGGGTAAAATATGTGTAGTTAAATCAAGCGTTATGAAACCCTGAAGGGATATGCCAAATTATGAGTATGATGTCTCCTTATTATTTTTCTCCATGTATTTTGTGTTTTTATGTATCTATGTCCAAAAAGGCAGTTGAAAATCCTTTGTGTATCATTCCGGTGGACGAAAGGTAAAGATAATGGATAATTGGCCTATGAGAGGTACTTAATTGTCATCCTTGTTAGATAAGTCTAGGAGTTCAGATTGCCTCCGTGAATGTGTTATGGCAAAGTTTTTGATTTGAGGATCCCACCTCGAAGGCCGAAAGAGTTAAAAAAAATGTTCTCACTTGGTTGTATAGCCAGTAATGGTGGATCAAAAGGTATTTTCTATTTTATGATTCAAACAGGTGCAAGTCATGTCCATATATCAATTTTGATAATATAATGCATGTAATATTGAGATTAGTGTTGTTGATATACATTGTGATGCTTTGTCGAGTTGTGGATATATTGTTATGATAATTTTAGTAATTCTCTGGCAGGTGGATAGGTCCAATTATAAAGGAGACTCTAACAAATTTCTAAAAAAAATTGGAATTAGTAAAAAAAAAATGGGAGATTGAGATGTGCGAAAGAAGATATAAGTTATGTTATGTGTTTGGGAGCGGACTCTACTTCTCGTTCGGGGACGAATGATCCTAAATGGGGGAGAATGTAATACCCCGGAATTTTTTTTAAGTACTTAAGCGCTTTAAAGAATGTTGATGTGCAATAATTATATTATTTTGTCTTCAAACGAGAACTATTAATATGATGGATATCAATTGGATATGATAATAAGTGTACGAGGCATATTATAAGTGATTTGGAGTCTAAAGAGCTGCCTAAGTCCAAGCCAAGTTGAAAATTTTTATTTTGGACGAAAGTTTCAAATGAGCACGCACAAGGCAAAACTTTGCACGAATATATCTAAATATATATGAGTTGTGTGATGGAAAATCAATTAAATGAAATATCTTCGTATCTAGTTTCTAACGCTTCAAGTCGTTCGTCATTTGGACACTCCTACAAGAAATTATGGCCAAGTTACCAAACGATGTCGAAAATTGTACTACCGCGGCGCCCGACACGCCTGTAGGAAATTCCAAAATGATCCGAAATTTCATTTCCAGACACATTTTGCACAGCCACTTTGTTCCCCGCGGAGCCCCACGCGCTGCGGCTGTACAAAAATTGATTTTTAAGACCCGAACCCCATTTTATTTAACTCATTTGGGGTTAATTATTTTGGGGATTTCTGCAGCTTTTAGAGAGAGGATGGAGCATATCTAGAGAGAGAAAGAAGCTCAAGTGCCTTTTTCGTCAAAAATCTCATCCAAGCCTTGAAATCCAACAAGAAATCCTTCAAGTTCTTCATCAAAGAGGTAAAGTTCTATACCCTAGTCTTCAATTTCGTTTTTGGATGATTGTTGAGCAAGAATTCGTGGGAAAACTTGAGATAAGTCACTTGTAGTCATTGCTAGTCAATAATATGAGATTATCATTAAATATCTCATCTAGATTACTTGTTTTTGGGGTGAAATCCGAAGGTTTGTTCCTAGGGATTTGGAAATTTGATTTGAGGATTTGGAGGTCGAATCGATGTCGAAATTTGGTAAAACTTGTATGGTTGGACTCGTGGTCGGATGGATATTCAAATTCTGCATTTTTTATCGAGTTTCGAGATGTGGGCCCCATGGGCAATTTTGAGTTAAATTTTGGATTTTGCTGGATAATTAGTAATTTCATACAGAAATGATTCCTATACGTTATATTGGCTTATTCAAATTAATTGTGGCTAGATTCGAGGCCTGAAGAGGCCGATTCGCGAGGCAAAGACATAGCGGCGTAAAATAATTACTTGGTTTGAGATTAGTAACACTTTTAAACATAGTGCTGAGGGTATAAAACCCCAAATTATGTGTCATATGATTAGTGTTGAGGTAACGCACATGTTAGGTGAGGGGCGTGTGGGTGTGCACCCTGTGAATTATGACTCTGTTATTTCTAGGGCACTGAATAGTGGCCTAATTTTATTGATATCTGTGTTTTCACCATGTGATGAAATAAATGAGTTGTACATCATGCTAAATATCATGTTTAGACTTTGTGCTGATATTGTTGGGACCCATAGTGGTCGTTTTTGCTGTGATCTCATTGAATTCATTGAAATTTTATACTCATTCACACACGTACATTCATATCATATCTCAGTCTCTATTGATAATTATTGATACGTTATATCATCATTTTTGGGCTGACTTTCATGACATGTTGAGCCCGAGAGACTGGCGAGATTGATGACTGAGTGAGGCCAAGGGCCTAATTGTGAGAATGATTATGGAATCGGGCTGCACGCTGCAGCATGTTGTTACTAATTTATGATTGAGTGAGGCCTATGGTCTAATTGATTTATGCCACGAGATGGCTAGTTATAGCGCTTGGGCTGAAGGAGCCTCTCCGAAGTTTATACACACCCTCCAATGAGCGCAGGTACCTACTGAGTGCGAGTGCCGAGTAACTTGGGCGGATTGAGTGACTGGGAGGACTGAGTGACTGTGAGGGTTGAATGACAAGGAGGATTGAGTGAATTGATACTCTGAGAGTATGCATTTGGTTTTATCACTATTTTGCATTGCATTGGCATGCACATTGACATATAGGCATAGAGATGTACTTTCCCGATTCCATTCAAAAAGTAAAATCTCCTATTATGGAAGAATGTTTTATGGGAAAAATCATACTCTTCAGACTTATTCATATTTTGGTGATTTCAGTGAAAAGAATCGAGTTTCACTATTATACTTGAAATGAACATTTTTTTTGGGAACTGTGAATGAGCTGAGCATTTATTATTGAGTTATTCCTTGTGATGATTTAATTATATTGTTATGAGGTGTTACTGAATATTGGTGTGGACTCTGACCTTTGTACATGCTCCTCACTACTTTTAACCTAAGGTTAGGTTTGTTACTTTTTGAGTACATGAGGTCGGTTGTACTCATACTGCACTTCCTGCACATTGCATGCAGATCTCGGATGTCGATGTTGCTGCGTTTGATGAGAGTTGAATTGCAAGATTTACCTGCATTCCCGTTGTGGTTGCCTCTTGTTCATGGTAGTCGTAGATTTATAAAACTTTGTTTATGTACTTTTCAAACAGAAGATGTATTTACTTCATATCAGCTTTGTAAACTCTATGTTCGAAGCTCATGATTTGTACTACCAGTACTTGGGGAGTGTATTAGAATTTGTTAAATATTTATTAAATTATATTATGGTTATCTAGCTTACCTAGCAGGTGAGGATATGTGCCATCACAGCTAGTTGGATTTTGCGTTGTGATAGGTATGGATCCATGGTCTGCCCAACTTAAGGTTATATGAGGCTGGTATGTCGAGTACCTGAAATTTAATGTCGAACAAAGTTGGCCCCATCTGTAAGCAATTGTTGATTTCCCTGATCGTGGCCCTCTAGGACCCATCGAAAGCTTTCACATTCATGTTTCCTACCAGTATTTCATAAAAAACTTTGTCTAACTTTTTCAAAGTGTCCAACGAACAATTATTTAGGCTTGAACCTCCGTCACCAAGGACCATGGCAATGAACTTGTCTTCAAATTGCAATGTGATATGCAATGCTCGATCGTGATTCAAACCCTCAGGCGGTAGCTCGTCTTCATAGAAGATAATCTTATGACTCTCCAGCACTTGCCCAACCATGTTGGCCATTTCTCCGCCAGTTAAGTTGTTGCGTACATAAGCCTCGCTCAACGCTTTCATTAAATCGTTCTTGTGTACCTCTGAATTCTGCAACAGTGACAGCATAGATGGCTGAGCAGGAATTTTATTTAGATGGTCAACAACATAATACTCTTTCGCTTATACTTTCCTCCACAGTTCATCTGGTCCCGTCCAAATGATATGTTGCCTAGTAGTGGCCTCCTTACTGGAACCTCCCAAATGTTCAGGTATACAAACTCTTCTAGTTCAAGTCATTCCTTGTGCAGTGTCTGATTCCTCTACCTTTGCCTTCTCTTTTTGCCGAGCCTCAGCAACATAATCCCAGGTTATTGATTTTGAATTGAACGGAGGTGTGGTTGATACTGTCACTATGAAGGGTATGACCACTTCTACCTCAAATGGAGTAGCGGTAGCCGCAGGCGGAGCCACCTCCACCTCGAATGGAACTGATGCAGATACTTCGACCTTGATGGGTGACTCAGTCTGTACCATAATAGAAATAAGTGTTACTATAACTTTAAAGTCATCGCCTTCTCGAATAAGCCCGATCGATCCCTTAGGGTCCCATTCTTTGTTTGTCTCTACCACATGTACATTATCACCTCTATGATCGGGGAGGGTATTTTTGAAGACACTAGGTGCAGGTTCCTTCGCCTGTATGACCATGTTGTAAATTAGCGTCTTGATCTTGTCCTTCAATGTTCGGTACTCAAAAATGGTGTGACCCTTCATACCCGAATGGTACGCACAAGTTTTGTTCCAATTGACCCATTGGGATAGATTTTCTAATTCCACAGTGAGAGCAGAAGTGATGTAACCTACGGCTTTTAACCTCTCGTACAATTGGTCGATGGGCTCAGCAATGGCAGTGTATTGTCTAGGTGGTTTGCGGTTGAAGTTGGGTCTTGGTCTTGGATAGGTTTGGTGAAATGGTGGTGATTAGAAGTGTGATGGTTGGCAATTATAGGTGTGATGGATAGACGCTGGTTGGGAATATTTAGGAGATGAAGGTTTATATGTAGGTGGTGATGCTTGGTATGTGGGAGGAGGTGTTTGATGTGTGGGTGGAGGTGTTTGATATATGGGTGGAGGTGTTTGATAAATAAGTGGTGATTTTGGGCCTTTAGCCACCATTATTGTTCCAACATCTTTCTTCTTTGATATGCTGCCTGATTGTAACGCCATTTTTGTGGCTTGCACTGCCTCAAAATTCGTTACTATCACTCTTGATTCCTTCATTGATTCTTTCTCCAAGTTTGATGATGTTAGAGAATTTGTGATTTTTGATAACCATCAACCTTACCTAATATTGCGGATCCTGTGCTCTAACGAAGAATTTGTTCATCTATTCTTCGTCCAAATATGGCCTAACCTTGGCAGCATCCGACCTCCAATGAGTAGCATACTCATGGAAAGTCTTAGTAGGTTTCTTTTTTAGATTCTTAATGTAGAAAACATCCGGTGCATTCTCTATGTTGAACCTGAACCGATACTTAAAATCTGATGCCATAATTACCCAATAGGACAATTTCTTAGGATCTTGGCAGATATGCCAGGATAAAGCATCCCCGCTAAGACTCCTCATAAAGAGCTTCTTATAGATTTTTAATTTTTCCCTACCCCGAGAAGCTTGTCACAATAGGTCCTTAGATAAGCCTTGAGATCACATGTGCTGTCGAACATCTCGAACTTGGGAGGTTTGTACCCTCAGGCAATTCCCCATCTGGTTGTATGCATAGGTCTTCATAGTTTAAAACTTCTATTCCTCTATCGCCTTCAACACCAGAACTCGGCTTGTAAACTTCTTAAGCTCTTCAGCTGTGTTTTTAATGAGCAGGTTCTTCTTGGTGGATTCCGTTGTACATGATATTGGTTGGGTAGAATGAGGTACAATTTCCACATATATAGGGTTTCTTTGATGGGTGCCAGGAACTTGGGTGTAGTGATGGTCATTGGTAGAGTGTTGGGGATCAGGAATAGGTGGTGGTATGTTTTGGGGAGTGTGGTAAGTTGTGGTTAGCAGGTAATGAATTGGTTGATGGTGGTGTTGCGGCGGAGCTGGTAATGGGTTGGGATTCTAGCGTGGAGTTGCGTATTGATTTGGTGCGGGGGGGTTTTGTGGGTGTTAGTGTTGCATTCCATAGGGAGGTGCATGGTTTTTAGTGTTCTGTTGGTTAATGTCAGGGACATTCAGGGCGAGTGACAAGTTTGCCAAGTTGCGAACTAGCTGAAGTTCCCCTTGTAGTTCCAGTATCTTTTGTTCCAGTCTCAAAACTAGACCATTTGAGGCCAGAGTACTTCGACAATTTGAGGTTTCTACGTTCTTAATATTCTCTCTTCGGATACCACTTAAGTCATCCCTTATTGCTTTTCCTCTGCCGTTTGTGTTGCTTGGAGGAGGAGCAGGTGGAGGGACTCTAGATCCGGTATGATACACTGAAGAGGCCAGTATGAGTGAACCAACCTAAAGGGATGGGATTAATCAAAAAATAAAGAAAAACAAAAAAGTAACAAGTTGGTGAGGATTCTGAAATGTTTGAAGTATTTAAACATATATTGGGGAAATGTAAATTTGCGTCTTAATTTTGGGAGCCTCATTATGCCCGAGGTAGGCCTAGTGACAAATAAATTTGGAGAACATCAAATTCCCACAAATGCTTCATTTCATAACATAAAAATAGATGAATCTCACAGCGACTCCAAGATAAAAAAAATAAGTCACTATTGGAACTTGTCCTTATAATTTTTTTATGAAAAAGCAAATAAATCTAGCCTATTTGGTCCCAAAAGGACCTTCCCTAGATTCGATCTTCCAGACTCCATCATATAGATCCCTTAGCTAGTGCAGCCCCAGCAGCATGTAGGCTCTGGCCAGATGTCCTCCTTCAGCTCCTTCAACGTTCTGGCAATTTTCAATCCTCTTTAGGACTTTACCTTCCAGCTCCACTATTCCTCGCTCCATATAATCCACTTTCCGGTTGGAAGTGATTGCCATTTCTTTCCCTTTCTCGATCAATCTCAAATTGCTCTCATGTAT
This sequence comes from Nicotiana glauca, assembly GCA_026770625.1. NCBI lineage: Eukaryota > Viridiplantae > Streptophyta > Magnoliopsida > Solanales > Solanaceae > Nicotiana > Nicotiana glauca. The sequence continues at coordinate 41,822 of MU702092.1, read as the reverse complement.
TTCCCGGTGCTCACTCTTAGAGTCGTGGACCCTCTTGCTAGCCTGTTGTATTTGACTTGAGCTTCAGCTTCTTCATCTATGTTTCTATTCCCTCGACCGGCCCCTGGTGTCACCATTTATTTAAGATTTTCCTTTAACCATGTCAGGTAGAGAGGCTCGCACCATGCATGATACATGTCTCGCTCAATGGTGTTCTTCTCCTCAATGATTTTACAGTGCCCATGTGCTGGCACTTGTAGGGGACGTCATTTTCTTGAAAGTCCGCCCTAAAATGACTCATTTTTACAACCGTTGGTACAACCTATATCCTACCTGCTTGCCTCATAACTCAGATAGGGATATAGGGGTATATCCCTCTCAACCCGATCAGCACCAAGTGCGGAGCATCCCTGGATCTGACGATGAATTTGTCTATTGGGAGCCATTCAAACATCCATTGCGCCCGTTCCTCGGTCAGATTGTCGAAGAACCCTACCTATTCTTTAGCAGTTTCCGGCTGAGCAATCCTGTCTGGGATGTAAGTCATCCGCTTGGGGTGATGAAAGGCAATATGGTCAAGCCCTTCATGGAAATTCTTGGTGATAGTGACCCTTTTGGAAATGTTCCAACAACCACAACTGCAACAACAAGTTGCAACCCTAGAAATGCTTGATCCCTCTTTGATGGCACTCCAGAGCCATGTAGATGTCGACTATGATCATGGGGACTATGGTATATGTTTGTCCATTAATCTCTTCCATCAAAGTCTTGGCGACAATGTACAACCTAGTGTGGATTCGTCCCTTTTTCATTAGGAACACTATCAGGCCTAAGAAGTGTCGTACCCCTTTTATCTCATAAAATTGGGTTTATGACATTTTGAGATAATTCTTTCCTTTTGGGAAAGGGGTTTTGAAATTTTGAAGAGTTACCACCTAATGATTTTAAGGTGCGTTAGGGCACCAATAGGGTTCAACTACAACTACGTTTGATAACCAGAGATAGGGTAGGGGCTTGAAATTATCCCAAGGGGAAGGTGTTAGGCACCCATTAGGATCCACTAGTGTGGTTCCCGGCTGGATAGTTCTTTGTGAATTTGTGCAATTAACAAGTAAACAAGGATCCAATAAGGGGGGATTTTAAATACACAAGTATTTGAAAACGATTAAATAAAGCAAAAGTTTCAAAAACAGTTATAACTAAACATACTGATGAATGTAAAGAGGACCTAGGTTTGTTTGTAATATGGATCACATCAATGCAAAACCCGGTAATCACTCCTCAAAAGAGGGGCTACACGTGGTATTAGTACACCGGTCATCATATCCATATCTATCCTATCCACCCCGTAAAGGTATTAAAGCGCGGATCGGTCTCGACCACTATTTCATGCTATTACCCGTCCCATTCCTATCAGTCCTGAAGGAATTTTAGGATACTATTCCTATAAGAGGGAAGATTTAGGCTGACTCTTAGGTTTAAAGCTAAAAGGCTTAGGCGACATACAAAACATGTACGACTACATTTAAAGGGAAAACATGTAAGTAATTAGGAGGCTCATATAATCCTCCGCAAATAATACATATAAATAGCGCGACGCAAACACAGTTAAAGTCTGAGTTTTATGAGCCCTAAAGCAGGGGATTTGAGTCAGAACCAAATTTATCATATAGCTTAGATAAGAAGTCCGAATCAGGTCTGCCTGTAGATTCTAGCAGTTGATAATTAACGAAGGCAATTTTATTCAAGTATTTACCTAAGGCTTGCCAGGAGTAATAATGATATCATATGAGCATGATATCAAGAGTGATGCCGTAAATAGTGATTAATTTAAAACAGGCGATTTGGATCCTATAGGAATGCTTTTAAAACCGTGCCGATAAAGGAGTAGGTTGTTTAAACTGATTCACGACAGTACGAGTCAAATCGATTTTTTAACTAAACTGGTTTTACATCCTATAGGCATGATCTCTATTATAGCTGATTTTTATTCCTACAGACATGGTATATAGGTATTAAAGGCTGATTTTTATCCTATATGCATGGTATCTAATTGAACATAAGGTGGAGTAGGCAGGATTTATTTGATCACAACGAAATTCCTATAGGCATGGTTTCTATAAAATAATAATTTTAATCTTACAGGCATGACATCTAATTTCGAAGCTGATTTTAACCTTGTAGCATGATATCTGATTATAGCCATTTAGATCCTATAGTCATGGTGTCTATGTGTGGAAGTAAAACATGCAGATTTTATTAGACAGATCCTATAGGCATGTTATCTACCCTTTCTAATAACTTAAAACATGCATAATTACACCATCCCTTTTCACTAGCCTACCCCAATATTTGTTACAAATTATTACAGACCAAATACTTGAATTACAAAAGAAGTGCAGAAATAAGAAATTACAATCAAAAGAAGCCTGATCATGACTTCCTATCTGAGTTATATAATTAATTACTTCAAATGTCATTGATGTCCAAGCCTTCCTCATACCTGCGTGTGTTAAAGTTCCCTAAGGGTCTCAAGGGACCCCAGTCAATGCTTACACCCAGGGCAAGGCTCACACAAGAGGGGAAGAACCTAGGTTCTAAGAATATAGTGGAAGTGCAAAAAAAAGATTTATTAAGACTGGTTGGAAAATAGTAAGTAATAAAGGGAGTTTGAAAACAGTTGTAGTGGTGAAACAAAATCAGTAATCATTCAAAGAGGCAAGGGATTATGGGATTTATTGTATAACCCCAGCAGAGGTCTGATTTGGTCATGCACAGCAATAGCTGGAGTTGGCATGGACACAAGTCATCCAAAGGAACACAAACACATTTAGGGGATATGGGGGTTTGGGATTCATAAGGTGCGCAGGTAAATAACAAATGACTGTCAGAGTGCACACATAGAGGAGCATTAATTTTTTTTAAAAAAGGAAGGGAACATATTTCAACATGCTAGTAACATAAATAGAATGCAGAAACTAAAGCAGAAGTGAACACGAATGAGAAACTGAAGCAACTTAAAGAAACATGTTGTTGTTGAGACTTAAAAGTTAACTAGGACATACCAGTGGAGAAGTAAAATGCATAAAGGTAAAGACAACAAGAGTCTACAGTCTATCCTTGACTTTCAGCCGGCTAGACAATGCTATAGCACAAGTAGCAGTAAAGAAAAAGAGAATTTTAAGTGTAAGTGTGTGTTCTGAACTCAAGTTGTTTGTTTAAAAAGAAAAGAGGGTATGGTATTGATAGTTTTTAAAATGAATAGAGAAGAGGTGAAGTCTTAAACTCAAACATGGAAATAATCACAATCAGGGTCAATTAACACAAGTGATTCCCTTTAATTAAGGAATTATTGTTTAACGGGTAGTAGCAGGTTTAATTAAGGAAAGAAACCAGTTTTGGCACAGATTGATTATTGCCATATAAGGGGAATTAAAAGCATGAAGTAAATAATCAAGTATAAGTGCAAAATATGACTATTTTAGGAAAGGATTCAGCAAGGTAGAACATCAAAGTAAAGGAAAGGAATCAATTAATTTTAAACAGATGAGTAAAAATTAGGGCTCGTAAGAAAACCTTCTACAATTAGGCGGAAGATTGAGAAATAAAGATCAAACTAGAAAGGAACATGATTCTGCACTTCACCATATAAATAGCAAGGGATGAACAAGCCTGCAGAGTTAAACATGTTAACAAAAAGAAACAACAGAAACATATAGTAGTAGTAGGGGTAAGCTAGAGTCCTGTAGCAAGAAAATTTTCGAAGCCCAGTAGTCAAGTAGGTCAAGTAATCGCGTAGAATCGACAATGAAGAAGAACACAGTAACAGGTAAAGAGAAATCGGAAACAAGTAAAGGTCTCACAGTAACAAATGAGGCAAAATTTCTAAGAAATTAGGGCTTCAACGGTAGTTGAGTTTAATAACTCAAATCAGTTAGGTCAAACAAGGAGAAGAAAGTCAGAAATAAAGAACTTAATCGAATGAGTACAAATTTAAACAAACAGTTTCAGAGCTCGGATAAGACCAAAAAGGGAACTAGGGTTTTTAACATGTTGAAATAGGTAGAAAAAACATCATGAGCAAGTCGTTTTAAACATAGCAAAATCACAAATAACATTAAAATCAGAGACGAGATATTTTAAACAATTTAAAGGACAAAACCTTAATCGTTGAAAAATGAAGAGCTATTTTGAAAGAAAATGTCACGCCCCAAAACCGAGGGATATGACCGGCGCTCAACCGGAGGACCCCAGTCAAGCGGACCTGGAATTGCCTTTCCTACCCCACGCGTTACCCCCGTGATTCTAATATACATAATTCTTTTGAAAATGCAATTTAAGACTTAAGCAAAAACTTACATCTTGAGTGCATATCTACTTTTTATCATTTTCAACATTTGATACCAAGTACTTGCAAAGTACGTACAACATTTACCAACGTGGACCACGATTCTGAACTGTACCATTACTACCCAAAATACTTTTATACACCATGCATATTGTGTCTACGGAGCCTCTATGAATACTTGGAACTTAACCAATACTTGCTGGCTACAAGGCCCCGGCTATACCTTACAATACACAATAAACTCAAAAGAAGGTGGTATGAACAACACATGACCCCAAGAGGAAGTGGGGCTCACCAATACAACTGATGGGATGGAGAGGAGTGCTACT